>OU696592.1:2180625-2183125 GCA_916048095.2 Sacculina carcini | reverse complement strand
GCATCTGTGAAGTGATCTTCTCCATTGCCATCAGAGCCGATTCCTCCAAAGTCCTCAGCCTCATCTCGACTAGGGTCAGGTCGCCTTGTCGGCGTCTTGCAGATGCTGATTGTGGCACCACGCTACGTAGATGCTATTTTACTTATGCCTTGAGGCAACTCCACAAGAGTTCAATAGAATTCAGGAGGTACGAGTACGAGTACGGTGCCAGTCGCAGAACTCTGGCATCCTCGTCTTATCTGATCACAGACTCGATCGATGTATGAGCTGGCGCGTTATCAATAATGAATGTGGGCATGTAGACACCGTCCGCCATGCACTGGTCGACGAGTTGTCGGAACCAGGCGCTTGCTTGAACTGATTTCAATGATCCTCTTTGTGTTTCAAAGCGAATGACGATATTGTTAGTTATTGCCCCGATACAGTGAACATTCCTCTGCATGAAGTTGTAACAACCTCAGCTCTTGTACATATTTTGGACCGGCGTTCTTTGTGTTGACACAATAAATTGAAATTTGTTTCATCAATGTAGATTAGAGCTCTCCCCTCTAAACGCTGCTGAAAAAGCTCGTCCATATAAGCCCTTCTTTTTGCCTTGACCTCTGGGCGATTCATATTACCGACGTGTGGTCTAACGTTTTTCAGAGTTATTAGCTCTCCGTCGAGCCAGTTTTTTATTGTGTTCACACACACATTAGCTTGAAATTCCTCAGTCAAGTGCTGTTTTAGCTCTCTCAGCGTGATGGAAGGAATATTTTGTATATTCGCAAGAAGAAATTCTACTATCTCAGTATTCTTGCGAGATTTTGAACCTCCTTTTGGCTTCGGCTCAATCTGGTCATTTTGTAGCAATTTGTATGCCGTATTCAGCTTGACTCCTAAAGAGAGAGCTACATCTCGCCAATTTCTCCCATCTCTGTGCGCATTAACGACGCGAGCTCTGTCAGCTGCACTCACTTTGTTGTATGTCATTTCGCTAGTAATTCAAATTACAACACGATTTTATAACAACGATCAATTATAAATACTGATTGGTACTGTTCAATCAGACTGCCAACCATCACCAGAATTACAATGAGCTTTCAATTCAACGTAAAGCAGAAATTCCTAGGATATTGAAAAATATATGAACAATTCAATCGAATACATATTAAAAATAGAAACAACTTTTAAATTACATTTTAACACAAAATTCATATTTCGCAGACTGAACTTTCACTTTTGTAAAATTGATTTTCACTTTTGTAAAATTGACTTTCACTTTTGTGAAATTGATTTTCACTTTGGTAAAATTGATTTTCACTTTTGTAAAATTGATTTTCACAATTGTAAAATTGATTTTCAGTTTTGTAAAATTGACTTGTAAATGGTATAGTTTTTTGGATTTTAAATAGCTTAATTGTAGGATAGACAAGCAATATATGCGTGAATTTCAAGAGTTGCAGCAGCTTATAGCGGATAAAACAGGATAGATAAAGAACACTGATTGAATATATATACTTGTATGACATAATTACACAATTAACAGTACCACAGACAGTGAAAAGTGTGTTTTCTTAGAAGATCTGCGGTATTTAGCCTCCGGCATGTCACACAAGAGCATTCGGCAGAATTCTCCCATCATGTCTTGATAGTTGATCCTCATCTTCGTAATGTCATGGTGGAATCTTTCTCTATGCTCATCACTCACTCTTCCAAGTTTCGTCGGAAGAAGTTGAAGGAGGAATGGAGAAAATGAATATTGAGTGACATTCGGCACCCGGTATCCTCGTAAGACCTTAGCAACTTCTCAATACAGGCCTGGTAATATGGTATGCGTGTGTAACCAGCTAAGAAAGGCCTCAAAATCAGTATCTTTCAGCACTTCTCGGATCTGAGGTCCGACAAAGATGCCCTCTTTGAGCTTAGCAGCACTGATACCTGGATACACACTGGACAAGTGTTGCAAGGCAGCAACATTTGTGTGCAACTCCTTCACGAAATTCTTCATCAAACCAATATATAATGACGCATTTGAGCACAGCAGTGAATAGGGCTATGTTTGTGTGTAATTTAGCGGAGGCAAATTCTCTCACGGTCCTGGTTGATACACGGCAGGTTCTGCCTCCACACACTAGTTAACTCACAGTCATTAACAATACACAGAAAACTGCACGACTGTAGACGCACACGAGAAACCCGCCTTGAGACAATTGAGGTATATCTCATTGAGGAACTAACCAAACAGTTTCACCTCGCCAGGGAATCGAACCCTGGACCTCTCGTGAACAAAAGGCGTGTGTTTTAGCAACTCGGCTACGAGGCGGACTAAACAAACTTGATGTGAAGAAGTGAAAGAAACACCTTATTCTTGTCCACGAGGGAATTTCCTTAACGCTGTGTTTTCCAGGAACAAAAGTGCTTCTCGTCCCCCAGTATTTCTGCTTGTAATGCGGGGGTACAGCTCGAATATCCCAGACACAGAGAAAACAGCAGTGCTTTGTGAAGCGTACTGCTTACT
>OU696592.1:2155625-2178125 GCA_916048095.2 Sacculina carcini | reverse complement strand
AAGACATTTGAAAAGTCAATACATGATACATGAAAAGTCATTTGAGACGTTCGGGTGAAACGCGAGATATAAATGTCTTAATGTAATGTTAGAAATGTAGTGTGTAGATATGAATGTAGCATCTTAATTCATGTAATAAATGTAGTGTGTATGTATGTGTGTGTGTATCTGTGGGCGTCACTGTTTTGTGCATACACACACACACACACAAACACACACACAAATACGCACACACTCACGCTTACAGTAGAATTCAACAAGCAAATGAGGTTTGTCTGATTTCTGTTTCTATAATGATACTTATAGGTGAGCAGTAGTTTATAGTTTAAATTTTGATATTTTGACTTTCAAGCGTAATTATTGAAAAGTCTCAGGAATTTTGTGCTTAGTGGATATTTATCAGTGCCAATACATTTCAATATATATAGAGGTAGTATATATTCATCTTCAAATACAGATAGCATTGTGATCAAACTGGAGGTGATGTTTTTCATGAAGTGCAATGTTGCATGCTTGTGCACGATTCACTCAACAACTGAGCACATACCGGTTAACTCGGTGCTCAATGCAACAATGCAAAATGCAAGAATGCTAATTTTGGATAAAATTTTGGACAACTTGTTTAATATATAATTGTCATAATTTGTTATTTGCTGTTAATAATTGTTATTGTTATAATTAATAATATAAATATTGCACAAAACGAACAGAGTGACACAAGAAGGGCACAAACGCAATAAGTTGTATAACATAGCCGCAATGCACTTTTAGTGTGAAAAAGACGCGAACAAGGGAAGAACGATTAAAGACGCAAATAACGGAACACACCCATGCAAAAATATAGATCATATTGAATAACAAATATGTAAAATATAGTAACAAAATAACTAGATTCCACACATTTGATCAGATTCTTGAGAAAATATCACCGGTTTAGTTGGATACCGCAATTATCGACAATTGTCGGCCAGTGTTTTTCATCGTGTTTTGCATTTTGGACTCGGTGGTGTAGTGGCAGCACACCCGCATCACAAGCGGGAGGTCCGTGGTTCGAATTCAGGCAGAGAAGAATATCATTGGGCAAATTTTATCATTCAACAGCCCATGTCCACCCAGCAGTAAATGATACCAGGAATCAGGCATGTGTTGTGTCATGCATTCTGGGTAGGTGGCCCTCTCTAATACGCCTTCCATCCTTGTGGCGTCATAGCGTGGAGAGGGTCGGTTCTGCGGTGGCAGCGAGCTGCACGGGACACACCTGTGTGTTCATAAGCTTCGGCTTCTTCCCGTGTAGCAGCTGTCACTTAGGTCTTTAACCTTTAACATTCATCAGTCTGGCTATTTTAAAAATGTTTTATATTTCTATTTTTCTTTAATGCCTCCTAATCAATGGCGACGCCGGTATTGTTTTGCGTTGGGGGGCTGAATGAAGTAGTTAAAAGGTGTCTGACATTGGCGAAACATAAGGAGGAGCTGCACTCAAGATGATTATGGTCAGTATCACAGGAGCAACTAAGGGAGGACACATTTTGACACATTCTTATGGAAGAGATCGACCCCCCACCCCCCAACCTCCCACTTGGTAGTGCCAATGCTCCAATTACAATGCAAATCTATGCAATCCAACAGCACTTGCAGCCCATTGCCTTTATGCTGTACCGCTATACACATGTGTAATGCTGTACAGTATGTCGTGTTAAACGTGACATACTGTACCGCTATACACTTGTGCTATGCTGTACAGTATGTCGTGTTGAACGTTACATGCTGTACCGCTATACACCTGTGTAATGCTGTACAGTGTTTCGTGTAAAACGTAGCATGCTGTACCGCTCTACACTTGTGTAAAGCTGTACAGTAGGTCGTGTTAAACGTGACATACTGTACCGCTATGCACTATTGTAATGCTGTACAGTATGTCGTGTTAAACGTGACATACTGTACCGCTATACGCTTGTGTAGTGCTGTACAGTATGCCGTGTTAAACGTTACATACTGTACCGCTATACACTTGTGTCATGCTGTACAGTATGTCGTGGTAAACGTTACATACTGTACCGCTATACACTTGTGTAATGCTGTACAGTATGCCGTGTTAAACGTGACATACTGTACCGCTATACATTTGTGTAGTGCTGTACAGTATGCCGTGTTTATCGTTATATACTGTACCGCTATACACTTATGTAATGCTGTACAGTATGACGTGTCGTGTTTAACTTCACATGCTGTACCGGTCAGCTCAAGTGCATGGCGGTACAGCATGTCCGTCGCACAAAGTTGAGCTCAATAGGCAAACTGTACCGTAATTCTACTGTGTAGTGCGGTACAGTATTCTTAGCAAAAGCTTACCGTAGCTATTGGTAGCTAATTGAAGCATTCATGGAGTTGGGCTTATATATAGCTGTATTGTGGCACAAAAAATCAGTTCATGAGTGGAAATTATGTTTTCACTCAATATTTCTGCTCATATATATTTTTGATCATTTCCGGTACATGGAGCCACCGCAGAGTGATAATAATACTTGTACTATTCCCATACTACTGGGCTTGCCTGTAATTAATAATAATAATAATAATATTGATATTAATATTAATATATCAAATGATAATAATCTCATACACACTCACACACACATACACATACACACACACACACACACACACACACACACACACACAATCACTGACACACACACTCACTCACTCACACACACAGACAAACAAACACACACACGCATACATATATGCAAATACACCCAGCGATACACAGACATGCCATCAAAATAGCATCGTCTCAAATCACACTCAAACACATTAGCGACTATTTACACATACACACACGCACACACACACACACGGACACACACGCACACGGACAAGCACATAGGTAGCACATGTGGTCACGCAAACACTCACTCAGGCAGATACACTTAGATGTTTGAGAGCCACCGCTTTCGGATCAATATTCACAACCATATACACAAACACACACACACACACACAGACCAACATACACACATATGCACACACACACACACTCACTCATACACAAATGTACACACAAACACACAAGCACATACATACATACACAGGCGAACACACGCGCATACATACACCTTGTTTTGGTGGAATTTGAAGTGCTATTTACACAACGAAGCATGTGTGTATGTGTGTGTGTGCGTGCGTGTATGCGTGCGTGTGTGTGTGTGTGTGAATGAATTGAAGAGTGCGTGTGCACATGAAATAAATGCATCATAAATGTGTAGATTGTTGATACTTGCTAATACTTTGCATACACTCATACATACATAAACACACACACACACACACACATATATATATATATATATATATATATATATATATATATATATATATATATATATACATTGTATATATGTATACAAGCACGATCACACACACACATAAACACACACACACACACACACACAAATACACAAACACACAAGCACACCCACACACACATACATATATATACAAGCACAAGCGCACACACACACGCATGAACACACACACAGGTGCTGGCAAACTTTGATTCCTGTGTTTCTGAGTGTGTCCGTGTGTCTGTGTGTGTGTGTGTGTGTGTGTGTGTGTGTGTGTGTGTGTGTGTGTGTGTGTGTGTGTGTGTGTGTGTGTGTGTGTGTGTGTGTGTGTGTGTGTGTGTGTGTGTGTGTGTGTGTGTGTGTGTGTGTGTGTGTGTGTGTGTGAGTGTGTGTGTGTCTGTGTGTGTGTGTGTGTGTGTGTGTGTTTGTGTGTTTGTGTGTGTGTGTGTGTGCAGCGCCTTAGAGACCCTCAAGGTGTAGGGCGCTATATAAATTTTTCCATAATGTAATGTAAGTTGTGTGTCAGTGTGTATGTCTGTGTATGTGACCATGTGTGTGTGTGCGTGTGTGAATGTACAGCGAGATTTTATTCATGTTTGTTCAAGAACGGGCATAAGTGCATTACATTATACATGCATACACATACACATACACCCTTATACATTCATTATACTTGTACATTATATATTATATCTCGTATACTCATAAATACACTTGCATTCACCTACATGTGCATTTTAATGTGAATACATTTAGTTGTTGATTTTCATGATCGATTGCAATTATTGCAGCTGTTGAAACACCTCTGACACTTGTGGAACAGAACAGCTACGAACAGAACAGATATCTCTTTGTTAGCATCATCTTAATTATTTTCTTTTCAAGTCTTCTAACTTCAATCCATTTGCAATTTATCACACAAATATATGTATCAGGTGTGTGCGTGTATATATGTGTGTATGTGTGCGTGTATGTAGTATATCATACAATAAATAAGTACTGAAATGAATATATATATATATATATATATATAATGAATAGTTTGTCTGCAAACAGCTTATCAAATATGTAAGTGGAGTTAAATTTTTCATAAATGGGTAATTATATATTTCTGCTCCTTGCGACGTCACTGATTTCTAACAATTCAAAGATCACAAAAAAACACTTGCTCAAATCCACTGGCGAGTCCAGAAGAGGACCAGGGGTTGAAGCCCCCCTCCCCCAATGTTTCCATCAACTCCTCATAACTAAGACGTTCACTAAACTAAGCCAAGGAAATATACCTTTTTGTAGAATTTGTCGATATAAACATTATCGCAAAGCATATTGGGACATTATTGTGTGTGTGTGTGTGTGTGTGTGTGTGTGTGTGTGTGTTTGTGTGTGTGTGTGTGTGTGTGTGTGTGTGTGTGTGTGTGTGTGTGTGTGTGTGTGTGTATAAATGTGTGTGTATATAGAATTTAAAAACGCCCCCAGGCATGACCTTCACACGCTACCTATGCACTCATACATAGTTCAGCCCCCCAACCAAAAATTGCACTATAGATCCGTCACTGCTCAAATCACATTACACGATAATTAATTTCAAATTAATTATTTATTATATACTAATTGTCATGCATGACTGCATCTTTGCAAACCTCAGACCTCAAATGTGACAGACGACTGGTGTTGCAGCATCAGATGACGTGTTGCAGCCGTGTTGTCAACAAGTTGCATGCAATTCCATCTCACACTAGCACAACATGTGGGGGCGTGCGCCGTTGGTGTCGTGTCAGTGGTGTCGTGTCAGTGATGTCGTGTCAGTGGTGTCGTGTCAGTGGTGTCATGTCAGTGGTGTCGTGTTTGGTCTTGTGTCAGTGATGTCGTGTCAGTGGTGTCGTGTGTCAGTGGTCTCGTGTCAGTGGTGTCGTGTCAGTGGTGTCGTGTCAGTGGTGTCGTGTCAGTGGTGTCGTGTCAGTGGTGTCGTGTCAGTGGTGTCGTGTCAGTGGTTTCATGTCAGTGATGTCGTTTCAGTGGTGTCGTGTCAGTGGTGCCGTGTCAGTGGTGTCGTGTCAGTGGTGTCGTGTCAGTGGTGTCGTATCTGTGGTGGCTGTATCAATTCACACTCAGCTGGCCAATAATGTGAAGTGTCAAAATAGTGTCGTGTTTTGAGCGGCAAAAAGCTGACGCGCCAAACAAACTCCAACAACAAGCCCCCCCCCCCCCTACCATCCGCCCCTCTCCACTTCTCCACTTCCCCCTCTCATATCCTTCTCCAAACAACATTGGCCAAACAATCTAGCTCGAGTGACGTAGCTCGCAAAATTCCAAATTTCTCGACGTTCAGCAAACCGACATTCATATTGTTTTGACAATGATATGGTTCAAATCTGATATTGTCTCTGTGTTTGATAACTGCCATTATCAACATTAAAATCAATAAACAAAATGAAACAAAAACAACTTAAAAGCTGGAATTCACTTTTGTAAGGCTGTATTTGTTTGTTTGTCACTATTGTTTCTATTCAACCAGTTTTGTTCGGGGTTTGTTTTTGTCTAATGCTTTGTCCTCATGTAATAATCGGTGTATGTACATGTGACTGCTTATGTGAGCGTGTGTGTGTGTGTGTATGTCACACACACACGCTCACATACACGCACGCAGACACACGCTTCATTGCTTAGCATGATTGTTTTTGAGATTGGAAATAAAGCAATGCAATTCCGCGAGCGGGCAAATCTGTTTTTCAAGCAAATGCCAAATTTGCCAGTCGCGCCTGTGCTCTTTCCCTCAAGCTTCCACCGTCCTCTCACACTCTCACTGCACACGTAATCTTGTGTACGTGTGTGTGTGTGTGTGTGTATGTGTGTGATGGAAATGTGTTGTCGGCGTGTCTGTGAAAATATTGCCATATCAGTGGTTTTGTATCGGACGCTTAATGGAGCGAAAAATAGTCTTTTAGCCAGATGGGTATTTTATTGTTCGGGTGGAGTGTATGAGTGTGTGTCTGTGTGTGTGTGTGTGTGTGTGTGTGTGTGTGTGTGTGTGTGTGTGTGTGTGTGTGTGTGTGTGTGTGTGTGTGTGTGTGTGTGTTTGTGTCAGTGTGTGTGTGTGTGTGTGTGTGAGTGTGTGTGTGTCAGTGTGTGTGTGTGTTTATGTTGTCTTTGCTAGCTGCCTTTGAAGTGTCAGCATCGAGAAAAAACAGCAATAAAAGGTTATTGGTTTATTATAGCGCTCAAATGATACTCGCCGCCAATGTAGAAATATCAGATGTATACAACAAATCAACGAGCATGGAAAATCACTCGATTTTGAATGAAAAACTAAGAGTGCTTACAAATTTGCAACATTATCGTTAATTATCGTTGGCCCGAAGGCAGCTGATCCGCCCTTGAAACAGGTTCTGATTCTAATATTGCACGCATGTCTATAGTAAATGTAGTTGCAATACAGCAATGGAGAAGCCGGGTTAATCACATACAACTCGACTAAGCTACTAATTGTACTGGAATGTATGAGTAACAGTGTCTGTATGACTGTATGATTAACAGTGTCTGTATGACTGTATGATTAACAGTGTCTGTATGACTGTATGACTAACAGTGTCTGTATGACTGTATGATTAACAGTGTTTGTATGACTGTATGATTAACAGTGTCTGTATGACTGTATGATTAACAGTGTCTGTATTACTGTACGACTAACAGTGTCTGTATTACTGTATGACTAACAGTGTCTGTATGACTGTATGACTAACAGTGTCTGTATGAATGTATGATTAACAGTGTCTGTATGACTTTATGATTAACAGTGTCTGTATGACTGTATGACTAACAGTGTCTGTATGACTGTATGATTAACAGTGTCTGTATGACTGTATGACTAACAGTGTCTGTATGACTGTATAATTAACAGTGTCTGTATGACTGTATGACTAACAGTGTCTGTATGACTGTATGACTAACAGTGTCTGTATGACTGTATAATTAACAGTGTCTGTATGACTGTATGACTAACAGTGTCTGTATGACTGTATGACTAACAGTGTCTGTATGACTGTATGGTTAACAGTGTCTATATGACTGTATGACTAACTGTGTCTGTATGACTGTATGACTAACAGTGTCTGTATGACTGTATGACTAGCAGTGTCTGTATGACTGTATGACTAACAGTGTCTGTATGACTGTATGACTAACTGTGTCTGTATGACTGTATGACTAACAGTGTCTGTATGACTGTATGATTAACAGTGTCTGTATGACTGTATGACTAACAGTGTCTGTATGACTGTATGACTAACAGTGTCTGTATGACTGTATGACTAACAGTGTCTGTATGACTGTATGATTAACAGTGTATGTATGACTATATGACTAACAGTGTCTGTATTACTGTATGACTAACAGTGTCTGTATGACTGTATGATTAACAGTGTCTGTATGACTGTATGACTAACAGTGTCTGTATCACTGTATGAGTAACAGTGTCTGTATGACTGTATGACTAACAGTGCATGTATGACTGTATGACTAACAGTGTCTGTATGACTGTATGACTAACAGTGTCTGTATGAATGTATGACTAACAGTGTCTGTATGATCACCAGCCAAGCAAGCTCATAAGCGTATGCAGCTCGCTCACATTGTGGCGCTTACACGTAGATATGACACAAAATGTCAAACAGGACGACGCTTTATCAGATATGAAAAACATAACCATTATGGCATAATTTGTGTTTAATTTTTTAAGAGATTTGAGCAAATAATAAAATCACCACCGAGTGCCGCATATATAGGATTTTTCTGCAATATTTCAAGATATATGCATCGATAGACACACAAATAGAATTATATTTGAAGGCAAACACTGAGCATATTATATCAACACAAATATTTCATAATGACTTTAACAAATATACTGGTTTTTTTACTTACCAAAAAATCTGCCATTTATTGTGCTAAATTCCTCCTAAACACACAAAAAAACATAATCGGTTAATTTGAGAGAAATCGGTATGTTGTTAACTTTGTAGAAAGTTCAGATTTGGCCATATATAGTAGTATGTCTACGTTCATATCTGTAGATGTCCATAAGAATGTGAATGTGCGAGTGTATGTGCGTGTGTCTGCGTGTATGTGCGTGTATGTATGTTCGTGTTTATGTGCTTGTATGTATGTGCGTGTATAAGTGTGTGCGTGTATTTGCGTGTGTATATGTGTATGCATGTGTGTGTGTATGCGTGAGAAATTCACTCATTTGTCTGACAAGGAATTAGTGAATTTTCTGCTCCGCCAAACTAGCACAACTATTATCTGTCCCACTGTGTACGGCGATTTTTGCATGCATACGAATGTGTGTGTGTGTGTGTGTGTGTGTGTGTGTGTGTGTGTGTGTGTGTGTGTGTGTGTGTGTGTGTGTGTGTGTGTCTTCCTTCTTGTTACAGCCTGGCCATAACTCGCCCGTGATTGCGTTCGCCCTGATTGTGTTCGTGTATGTGTGTGTATGTGTGTGTGTTTGTGTATGTGTGTGTGTGTGTGTGTGTGTGTGTGTGTGTGTGTGTGTGTGTGTGTGTGTGTGTGTGTGTGTGTGTGTGAGTGTGTGTGTGTGTGTGTTAGAGAGAGACTGCACGTAAATGAAACCGTCGCATTTACGTATGCTAATAGCCCAATACAATCAGACATGAACATGAGTGTGCAAACACACACACACACGCAGACACACACACACACACAGACACACACACAGACACAGACACGCAGACACACAGACACTCAGACACACAGACACTTGCATACTTAGTGATTTCTAGAGGCACAATCGAGAACTTACGCACGAGTTGACAATGTGGAAAGTATAGTCAATGTACAGTGTAGTATCATATATAGATGTGCGTATATGCTAATACAGTCGACCGTCCAAATAGCGGCTTTGAAGGAATCGAGAAAAAAGTCCGCTATTTAGAGATGTACTATGCAGTAATGGTTATCAACGCTTTTCACTGTGAATCGCTCATTTTTCACAAACTATTCCCTAATTATTTAGCAGTTTACACCTTTCTTATATAATTCTACCAAGAAAAAATATTACCCCAGAAAATAATTCAGCTGTGTGGCTTTCTCCTCTGGCCGTCATAGTTCTGGTAAGCCGCAGTTTGCAGAAGAGGCCCGTTTCATCAATGTTAAACACATCGTTAGTCCCCAATGCAATAGAAATCGGAATTGTTGTTATACGAATATCTTAATTCCTGTATGATTCTTGAGCGAGATCCTCACCAATATGAGGTTCTAGGTGACTGCCTATTTTGCCTATAACTAATAATATGTCTGTGCATATGCCTATAACTGACCCTAACAAGTCTCTCATCTCTAGCAATCAGCTTGCAACAGTCAGCTGTTGTCAGTCGACAAGCTGGAGTCAATGTATGCCATACAGCCTTCATGTATGAATCACACAGCACCCTTCTACTTGGAGGTGTTCAGCTATTTGGAGTTCCGTTATTTGGGGGATCCACTATGTATGACAATTGCCTACCTATAAAATATATATAAATATATATATATATATATATAGGTATTTTCCTGTATGTACTTTTTAAATTGTAAAATTACTTCATATATTTATGGGTATTCATGTATGTGAAGAAAATAGATTATGTTTTTCCATATAGAAATACAAACACTAAACACAAACATGCACACACACAAGCACACATACATACGCAATCAAACACACAGAAATGTGCACGCACACACACACACACACACACACACACACACACACACACACATAAATACCCACGTACAACGAAACGGACCATATTCAGCATAGTTGGGTAGGACAGTCCCCCGTCCAGCCTGTCATCCCCCTTGGATGGGGGTAGCTGATAAAGGCTTCACCACTTGTTGTTGTAATCCAATTTTAGCAGGCAGCACTCGCAGTGGCGTTGCTAGGTTATGTGCCGTACAGGGCGGTGATTTTTCCCGTCATGTTTGCTTGTGGGTCAATTAGCCATCCAATAAGACTGTGTGTTTCAACACGACTCTAAAGGAATTAGCAAATACATATGCGGATAGATCTGAAAAGACGAACCATTTACACTGTCACAAAGAAGTTGTCTTGGTACGGCATTGAGTCTATGTGGTTCCTCAGCCATTTGACTAGCCGAAGCCAGCGGGTCTGAAACGGAGCTGAAACTCTTCAGATGAGACACCGCGTCTCTCAAGGGTCTGTATTCGGTCCACTGATCTCTCTCTACTTGCCGAAAACGACATTGAAAATCATGTTCCTCACGGAAACATGTCCTGTTAAGCTGACGATCTTCATCTGGTGCTGGAGTCAGATTGACAGCATCTGGAGCAGTTGGAGCAGCGAGCAACAGTGTTCATACTCGTCATATACTCCTGGATGACTGCCAATATAATAACAATCAACATGACCAAGAGGAAAATCACCTTGTGTGGTATTTGCGTTTCTTTTATAGAGACTCAAGGCTTCCGGCAACGACTGTCACATAAGGAAATCATTCCAGTAGTATGCAGGAAAATGATCGGGGTGTACGTGGACAGCCAGCTATCATGGATCATACAAGTCTCCGAGACTATTTGCCACTGCAAAGCGATCATAATGGCACTGCTGAAATTTTATCGCTCCCTCACCCCGGGCATCAGCGGCATCGGGATTATTGTGGCACACGCCGTCCCACGCCTTCTCTACTGCTTGCCGGTGTCGGCACGCTGCTTCAAGATGCATCATCAAATGAGCATTGTTTTTCGCTATGCAGCCAGAGCGATTGATTTTCTCAATCAGTTCGATCAAGTCTCACCGACTTTGCGGAAACTAAATTGGAATACCGTGGTGGACTCGGTGGTGTAGGGGTAGCACACCCGCCTCACAAGCGGGGTCCGTGGTTTAAAACCCGGCGGAGGAGAATTTATTTGAGCGAATTCTATAATCCAACAGCCCCTTGTCCACTCTGCTGTAAAAGGTACCAGATATCAGTCATATGGTGTGTCATGACTGTCTGTCCATGGTGTGTCTGTTCTTGTGGCGTCATAGCGTGGAGAGGGTTGGTTCTGCGGTGACAGCGAGCTGCACGGGACACACTTGTGTGTGTTCATAAGCTTCGGCTTCTTCCCGTGTAGCAGCTGTCACTTGAGGCCTTTAATCTTCAAATTTTACCAGTGAACACATGCTGGCGACCTGCGATCTGACGGCTGTAAGTCGTGCGCCACACAAGCCGCATGCGTCGCGCATACTTGCCAATATGTTGACTGTTCGTAAGTTGGTCTCATGCAAGTCTAAAAGAGCAGCCGATCGGGAAATCTAGAAACACCGCTGAACAGCTCAAGTGCCCTAAATGCACATTATCGCTTTTCCGCACAAGAACTGCAAAAACCTAATACAACCAGCTTCAACTTGGTTATCTTATCAAGTAATTTCAATCTATTCCGTATATATTTTGCCAGGTACTATTATGCCAGGATTATATTTTGCCAGGATCTTAATCGAACTAACTCGAATCGAATGTAATTTACTTATTTAGCTTTCAAACCTTACTCTCTAACAGTCTTCTACCATTTTGATATATAAACAAGGAAATAATTGCATCAAATCATCTTTAACATTCACTAATTTTAACATGGGATTTTTACTATGTGTTCCATTGTGACAATTTTTGCATGAACAGCCAAAGTATGTGAATTGCAAATCGCATATTATTCAATCATTGATTTCCTTAGTATTTAATACTTCCGGTCACCTAATCGGAGATTTTTCAATCGATCTTGTCTTCATTGAGTTATTTGACATTAAAACAGCCAATATGAAATTGTCACTTTATAAATTCCACCCGGATAAAACGATTATTCTACCTGATCAGCAGTACTTGTGCCCCCTAAAACGTGGAGCCCGGTGTAGACCGCCCCCCGCACCCCCTACGCTATGCTAATGAACGCTTGCAGCTTGTGTTGAAATTTTAGCGTGTATTGTAGCCTCCCTCATTGTATAGAATTCTCCATTTAGGCGCATTATTTTCTGTGCCGTTTGTAACTCACACGAAAAGCAGAAATCGTTTGGTCTCTTATAATAATATAGTTCTTGATTCTCAGCTTTCCTTCACTTTCCCTCGGGACATTATTCTCAATTATATTGCCTACATATACGTGTCTGTGTGTGTGTGTGTGTGTGTGTATGTGTGTGCGTGTGTTGACACGTACACCTGTTCGGGCGCCAGGTGTGAGCTTATGTTAATTATCGGATTGTCTGTCGTCATCCATCGATAACTTCCGGCTTCTCCTTGCGTGCATTGTGTGTGTGTGTGCGTGTGTGTGTGTGCGTGTGTGCGTGTGTGTGTATGTGTGTGTGTGCGTGTTTGTGTGTGTGTGTGTGTGTGTGTGTGTATGTGTATGTGCGTGTGTGTGTATGTGTGTGTGTGCGTGTTTGTGTGTGTGTGTGTGTGTGTGTGTGTGTGTGTGTGTGTGGCGGTTGGTAATTGTGTTATCACACCATTGTGAGTGATTGAATGTCAAACCTCCTTTCGTCAGCTCAGTAAAACTCCATTATATATATAACTCGTATATATATATATATATATATATATATATATATATATATATATATATATATATATATATATATATATATATATACGAAGATATGGTAAGACCAGTTAACGTATGCATATTTTATTCAATAAAAGGCACAAATACAAGGTGATCACTGGTAACTAAACAAAAATTCACTAATATAAATCAGTCAGTCATATATATTCATATTGCCAAAAAAGATTAATTCAATTAGGTGCCGTACAATAAGAGTTTGACTTTCTATTAGAGGAATGCAGGTTCAAATGGAGGTTTAACAGTATATTAGACAATTTTGGCGTTCAAAAAGCGCACAGGAGAGAGGGGTGGAGGAATTGGCATGGAAAAGAAAGAGCACAAGAGTGTGAAATCGGTGTCAAAACGTGCCAGGCTTTTCATTAACGCGTTCAAAGCCGTAGCTGCGTAGTTGTCTATGATCGCTGTGTTGATGGTCACACACACACACACACACACACACACACACACACACACACACACACACACACACACACACACACACACACACACACACACACACACACACACACACACACACACACACACACACACACACACACACACACACACACACACACACACACACACACACACACACACACACACACACACACACACACACACATACACACACATACATACATACACACACACACACACACCAACCGCTTCAAACACAATAGCACACACACACACACTCACACAAACATACACATACAGGCAAATGACTCGGCTCCACAAACAAACACAAACACACACACACAAACACACTTTCAAAATCTTGGCCAACTTGATATCGCGCCTGGCAACTTTGCACGCCGCGTGCCAGCCGCACTTAAGCTGATGCATTGCTTTATATACGTCGTCAATTGGCCACAATTTGCATGCAAATGCGCCACTTTTGACGCCGTTGCGAGCACCGCTTGTCTATAAACCCCCCTGGTCGTGCCCCTCCCCGTGGTGACTCCCGTCGCGAATCATCGCAGCCCGCTTTATGCAAACCAGCCGGGCGCAGTGGCGTAGCTAGACAATCCGCCTCCCGGAGTTATGAGAGATGAAGAGAGATGAGAGATGAGAGATCTATGGAGAGATGTATGCTTGAGAGACTGTGTGCTTCAACACGATTGTAATAGAGAATTAGCAATTGCATATGTTGATATAGCTGAAAACAAGAACCTCGTATAAAAATGCATGCTTCCAGTCACCTAATAGAAGAAGATCATTATTTTCAATCAATCCTGCCTTGATTGTTATTTGAAATTAATACAGCAAATAAGAAATGGTATATTTTATAATGCCACTCAGATATAACGATAATTCAACGTGTTCAGCAGATATTTCCCCCCCCCCCCCCTAAAACACCCCCCCCCCCCCCTGCGCACCCCCAGGCTACGCCGCTGGCTGGGTAGACTTGACAAGAGCAAGAATCGGTGGCCATTCGATTGGTGGCGTTTGTCAGCTGGCCATGGTTGCCAGATGCAGATAACGAGCACGCCGAGTGTTGCCAAACGGCAATAGTTTGGCAATTTGGCGATTTTCACCGTCCCGTTGCATCTGTACTGTTGTGAAGGTGCTGTGCATATAAACGACACTTAATGCCGATATCAAGCTCAATACAGCAAGAACCATCGCAGTCGTAACTGCTTTCTACTCGAATATATCTGGTCGTTTTAAAGGAGTCATTTTCTCGCTTTCTTAATATTTTTCGCTTTCTTATCTAATTCGCTTCGGTTCTTGTATACACATTTTTCGTATATATTTTATTTTCAAGTGGTCTTGACATGACAACACTGACACGACACCACTGACACTACACCATTGACACGACATCACTGACAAGGCATCATTGACACGACACCACTGACACGACATCACTGACACGACACCACTGACACGACACCACTGACACGACATCACTGACACGACACCACTGACACGACATCACTGACACGACATCACTGACACGACATCACTGACACGACACCACTGACACGACACCACTGACACGACACCACTGACACGACACCACTGACAAGACACCACTGACACACGACACCACTGACACGACATCACTGACACACGCCACCACCTGTTTCCACTGAGCCACACGTTGAATCACAATTGTTGCTATCGCCAGCAACAACGCCTGACATCAGTGGTGGCAATCAATGCTGACAAGGCGCATGCGCGCGCTCAGTTCAGAGTCTATAAAGTCGGGGCACTCCAGCGCAGAACGTTCTGTGTCCGACACAGCTCTCGGACACACACACACTGACACACACTAGCGCGTACACGAGTTATACTAGGCGCATATTCTGCGTGAATGTGCGTCTGTTGATTCTTAAGCGATAGTTGCTCAGCCAGACTTTAAGCATACAACCATAATTGCCGAGGAAGAAAACTGGAAAAATTGCGTGTGTGAGTGTGAGTGTAGAAGCGCGAGTGTGTGTATGTGCGCATCATCTTCAAAACTCTTCTAATCCACTGATGTGATTCTCACACTGAGTGTTCTCCAGCATCGGCAAAGAGATCGCGAACTTACTGTGAGCGACCTTTTTGCGTTGCGTTTCGGTCCGCACAAATTCCATTAAGTGAGTGAGTGAGTGAGTGCGCTGCTATGCTGCTCTGCCATCGCCTACGCTATTATCCGTGTTCAATGTTGCCTGGCTGTGGTGTGCTGCTTCCTCGCTGGGTCAAGTCCTTCCACATCGTCTGTCGGCCGTCGTGCTGATTCCATTGTTGCGATCCTTGTTGATCCCGCCAGGCACTGCCCTCAAATGCCTCGCTGTTTCATGGCCAAGTCGGCTGGTCGGCTTGTTCATCGTCCTGGTCACTCGGCCTCGTTTCCTCTCCGACATCCTCCGATCTCTCCAGCGTCCCCGTACGTATGTCCCACAGTCCACTCTCCCACTCCGATCGACGCTCGAACGATGACGGTGTGTGCCGAGTCGACTGGTCTTGACGGCGGTAAGTGCCTGGACGAGAGAGACAGACAGACAGACAGACAGAGAGATCAGTGTAGGTTGGTGCTTGATGGATGCTGATCTTGCGACACTCGTAGTTTCACAGTCTAGTCTCGGACGGCAGACTCTGCCTATTCTGCGTACAAGCACGATCACATTCCAGCTAGATCCGGTTCTTCCTAGATTATATGAATCTGGAGATAATTGAAAGCTCCAATTCTGCATAATTCTGCATGGTTTTCTCAATTTTCTTCTTCGTGTGTTGATTGCATGCAATTTCGTTAGGCGCCGAGAAATTGCGTGTTTAATTATTGCACAGCGGAACATCTGGCTTAGCAGGCTTGGTTTTGCATGTGATGTTGCAGCTGTGTGGCAAGCATGACTGCGCTTATCAGCTGATTTCCATGCATAATGCAGCAACGCTACAGGTCTTGTGCAATCATCTAGCTGCAATTACATCAATTATAGTCCTTGTGTTTCATCATTGGTTTAGTCTTTGAACGATATTTGTCTCAAAAACCACCTCGAAGCTAGCTAGTATTTTTTAGTGCAACTCAGTAGAATAATTACGCATGTGTACTTACTCACTTCATCTTATCTATTTTTTCTGGATATTTGATATATATATCGATTGCCAAAAAGGAAAGCTTGACTCAAATACAATCAAACTTCAACCTTTTCCAATGGTTGCTTATTGCACGAATGAAAATGTGAAAAATTCAATTTAAACATATAGAAAGCACTACATAACAAAAGTAGGCTTTTGAATGAATACTGAAATATAGAAAACATTTAGCAGATCCAACGTTTCAATTAATACTCCTTTGAAAAAAATGAAATATAAAAAAATAAAAAATTAACATGGATTGCTGAAAATTATTACCTATAAGTCGTTTTTTATTTGTATAATTAATCTTATGTAAATTATATCATCGCTAATTTGAGTGCTCAGTTTAAAAATGCTGAATAATTTGCTATCTTTTGTTCGACACGAGCTGTGAAATTTTAAAACACATTACACACACACGCACAGGCACACACACATAATCATATACACAGAGACATACAAACACATAGGCATACATACACACGCACAGACATATACACACACACACAAACGCATACAGACACAGGCACACACGCGTACACACTCACAGACACACATACACACACATATATACATACATAAACACATACACACACATACACAAAGACACACACACATACCTTGCAAGTACTCCAGTCTAGCATTTTCTTGTGTCTAGAATACTAGTATAAGTTTAGTGGTTCTTAACCTTTTTTCTCTGATTCCCCACTTCTTAATTCTTTATTCTTTATTCTTTATGAATATTTTAGTTCTACTCCTCCGGAGGAGCTCGCCGAACTCAGAATGAGTCATCTCTTCGTTTTCCACACAACAGCGCTGATAAATTCAATAAATTCAGTTGTTACATCAAAGTAAATGTCAAGAGGTGATTAGAAACAAAAAATAATCGAATTTGAATTGATACAAACACACATAGTTGTCCTTCTGTACGACCCTTAGCTTCCCACTTGACAACTCTTCCATTCCCCACCAGTGGGGAATTTTCCCACAGGTTAAGAACCAATGGTCTAGTGCTTGTATAAAAGATTACCATTGAATATAATTCGTCATAATACTCGAAGTCTACGCTTGATGATATATATAAATTTATCAAGTCCTATCAAGTCAACTTTCAATGTTCACCTCAACATTAATCAGTTTCTCCTTCGGAAATATTTTAAGTTATAGAGTTAAGTTAAGTCAAGTAGTAGTATTCTTAGTTATAATTTATATAGTTAAGTTAAGTAGTAGTATTCTAAGTTATAAGTTACATAGTTAAGATATATTATAAGTTATATTATAGAGTTTGTCTTCCAGCTATATCTGTCTACATAATCCTTCGTTTTTATTGAACCAATTTATCATTTTCATTAATACCATATTAAATGACACTTTGTTGCCACCTTAGTAATCACTACAGTCTGCTGGCTTCATCTGACACACACACACACACACACACACACACACACACACACACACACACACACACACACACACACACACACACAACTGCTATCAATGTTGCACCAATGTAGGAGCAATGATTTGCCCCAGTTGTTCATCTCAATGTGCCAGGCGATTGGCTTTCTCTGTGTCAATGTTGCATGCTGTCAATGTTGCACAATGTGCGCACGCGCGTGCAGTGTTGCACAGCCGCCGTTGCCATTGCATTTGCTATTTGCCGCCGCTCACTGTTTACGCTGATTCTGCACAGATGGCGCCAGCGTCGCTCCTCAGGCTCCTCTGTTGCCGCTGCGGCCAATCGCCGTACACGCCGAGCCGGTGTCGGTGGTGCGTCACACGTCGTCTTACCTGCACTGTGCGTCCCCATCCGACTGCGTCCGTGATGACGTCAGTTGTCTGGGTCGGCCGGCTGAGGACATCAGCACGGCGCACGCCATTCTCGACCTCAGCATGGCTCGCGTACACTCCGACATCGCCGCCGCCGCCGCCGTCGCAAGCAGCACCGGCCGCATCTCGCCGGCGACGTCCACAACACCGGCCGTACGTCAGACGTCAATTCAGCCGGCTGTTGATTCGGACGACGACGGCGAGCCGACGGAGCGCAGCTACTACAACCTGCAGCCGTTCGGCGGCGTCAACGAGACGTGTCGCATCAATCTTTTGGGCCGACATATTTCGCCGTCCGGCGACGCGCCGCTAGACTACGACTCGCCGTTGTGTCTGACTATGGCGTGCTCTTCAGCCTCCACTACAGCTCCGTACAGCCAGCCGGACTATGCCGGTGGCCAGAACGGCAGTGGTTCGACCAACGCGTCAGCAGAAGACATGTCCGTCAAGTCTGTTTGGCGGTTGACGACAAGCTCAGTAGCTGAAGAACGGCGCACGGCAATAAACACGCCGTATCCTGCGAGACCGACAGAAGTCCACGACCGACGAAAGTCGTCTCCGCTGATATCAACTGGTGATGCCGATAACTACAGCCTACCGGCCAGCAGGAGAGGAGAAAAAGCCGAATCGTCAGCCCTGCCATCGGCATTTTTCGTTCCAGTACCTCAGACATCGTCGCCAAAAGATAGCTCGTTGCCGGAGTCGGCTTTTGGCCGGACACCGAGTGTGACCAGCGACACGTCCACTGTCGCCGACTCCGTGACGGTCACAAGCGACAGCGACAGTCCCAGCGTCGACTTCATTCACGGCAAGCCGGTGTACCGCATCAACCACGGCAAAACGGTCGCCTACACTTACGAGGCGTTCTTCGTCAGCGACGGACGCAGCAAGCGCTCCAGCACCGCGGCGACAACGGCGGCAACCGCCGGACTGCATGGAGCGGCGCAGTCCGTCAAGTCGAAGCACCGGTGCGCCGAGTGCGGCAAGTGTTATGCCACCTCGTCGAACTTGTCGCGTCACCGGCAGACCCATCGCAGCCTCGACTCGCACAACGCCAAGAAGTGTCCCACTTGTGGCAAAGCCTACGTCAGTATGCCGGCTCTGTCCATGCACCTCCTCACCCATCAGCTTTCGCACAAGTGTCGCGTCTGCAACAAGACTTTCTCGCGTCCGTGGTTGTTGCAGGGCCACATGCGTTCGCACACCGGCGAAAAGCCGTACGGTTGCGCGCACTGTGGCAAATCATTCGCCGATCGCTCGAATTTGCGCGCCCACATGCAGACGCACTCAGCCACCAAGACCTACAACTGTCAGCGGTGTGACAAGTCGTTTGCGCTCAAATCCTACCTGGCCAAACATCATGAGTCGACGTGTTTCCGCGATGATCGCAGTCTGAGCTCGCAGGCAGCCACACTGACGCCTCCTGATTCGCCCATCGACGTGGTCAACTTCTGAGCGACTCGTCACTCTTCAATCCGACTGACTATCGACAACCGTCCATAGGCCTCGACAAGCCTAATCACTCATACGTACACAAACAAACAATGACTCATACGTACACAAACAAACAAACACACACATTCACACAGACAAACTAACATGACTTGTCACTAAAACCCAGGTAAGGTGTGCTTTAGGGACACTTTTTATTCCAGATGATCTCATTCAAGACAGAGTTGTGGTGCATATAATTGGTTTATAAAGCATTAGACATGAGTCACTTGGTAAGGTGTTGATCTCAGTAACTAGGACATTCATTGACAAGTAATCTCACTAGTTGTGATGGTATCATTATACGTGTATAGAGCCAATGCATTCAACATTGTCTTGCATTGTTAAGTTTCCAGTTGTGTTTCACTATTGACTTATCAGTGATCTCAAGCATTCATACAATGTGCACAAAAGTTTTGCATAGCCAAAGATATAATGTATACAAACGCTCGTATGATCTCGCTGTGCATGTTACATTCATACCTTCATACGTACATTCCATAATAGGTCTCAATTCAGATGTTGTATATTTTATCGCATCCAACGATTGAAAATTGAGCCAGTATTTTTGTTTAAACCCAATTATAATAACTGACATATGTTCATTTAATTTTTGATCAATTTATAGTTATAAAGTTATCAATTATCAAGTTTATAACACACACTGACCGTTGGAAAAAGTAGATAATTCCCTCACTAAGATTTATTATTGCCTGGCGAAAAAATGTGCAACTAAAAAAATTACCCAACAATTTTAATTGTATGTTTGAGTCGAGTCGATCATACCCAAACAACAACAATACACTGAAGTTTTGATAAATATCATCCGACAACAACGCATTGAATCTGATTTTCTACGCTAAATTTTTTCTAACGATATTCACATCTTGTATATCCATGTGTATATATGTGTGTTTATGTGTGTGTGTGTGTGTGTGTGTGTGTGTATATGTGTGTGTGTGTGTGTGTGTGTGTGTGTGTGTGTGTTTGTGTGTGTGTGTGTGTGTGTATGTATGCACTCGCGTAAGATTTCATGCAATTTTAGCAATAGGTGTTGTCGAAAATATGTTGCGTTATCATGGGATTTGCTTGGCGCCTCATTCCGTTCGCTGAGCGTGTGTTCACTGCATCAATGCTATTTTCACGGAGTATACGTGTATGTTTGTGTGTCTGTATATATGTATATGTGTGTGTGTGTGCAATGCTATGTGCTGTATGTGCAACGACCTGCAACAGTCAGTGCAAGTCGGTTGGATGTGAGCGCTGAGATTATCAAATGATGAGCAATCTCCAATGCAACGAGTATTCGAAAGCAATAATTCATAGTGAGCAAGCATGCACGCTGCAATGGCGTGTTGCATCTCACTTCATTGGCCTGCAATTATGCCGGAGGCAAATTGGATTCTGTCGCAATATGCTACGCATTGCAATCGCTTGATTTATCGTGTTGTTGACAACAGAAGTTAATTGGCTTTTTTGGTGTTCTGTTTTCTGGTGAAAAAAACGTTTTTTTCTATGCTTTGTTAATGATATTTTCACACGGACTGTATATTTGGGCATCAGCTATTTGATCCGGCAAGATTGATACGCCATGCAGAGCTAAGCATTGCTAGTTAGAACCGCTAACACTACAGAATTATCTCCGAACTCCCTGGAAAACAAAACACACACACACACATATTATCTTCAACCTGTTTTCTCTTCTTATTTCCTGATATTTTTCTGATCTAGTACATTCGCCCGTGTTTCCGGCTAATTGTACGGGCCAATGAAGTCACCGCTGTGTCCATTGTCACCAACAACATCAGACACACGGCTAGACACCAATACATTTAAGCAATACAAATGACCTCAGCGATATATGCGTGTATGTGTATGTTTGTGTGTGTGTGTAGAGGTGTTATATTTGACATAATTTATTGCTTTTATATATATACACATTTTTTCTTAGCCAATTAGATTATTTCCAGCAATATGCGCCCCGATTTGTTGCATTGTTGATTATGTCGTTATGTGTGTGTGCGTGTGCATTGTGCCGATCTGTGATCGCCAATACGCTGTATAATCGTGTGTATATTCAGATAATATATTGCCAATGTCCTGAGTTGTCTGTGTGTTTGTGTATGTTTGTGTGTTTGTGAAAGACGTCTATTGAAAGTGCGTCCAGGCAATATGTAAATGTAAAATTGAATTTAAAACCGTTTGAGAGAGAGAAATTTTATAAATATAATTTATGTTGAAGGTAAATGGATACTATTGGATATTAATACTGAACGTATATTAAAATAGCAATAAAAAATTGACCATCAAGTCAATTCTAGCCGCTGTTAATCCTAATACAGACATAATTTACATATGAACCCCCCCAAGAGTTACCAACGCTAGTGGTAACAGCAGGTCTACCACCTGATATACCATGGGAGTTTTGGTAAAGCCAGAATGTAAAATGCGTCATGATAATATGTTGCAAACTATCATCCGCAATGCAACAGCGTTTTTTTGATGCAGCGCAAAACACAATTGGCAAAAAAACAATTAATTTAACAATAGTATTATTATTAATATCAGTTTTATTAGTAATATTAATGTTATTGTAATTAGAATTCTTATTAAAATCAATAGATATAGTGAAATGTCAAGAACGCTGCAAATTACATGGCTGCAACTTTCATGCATT
>OU696592.1:2078125-2150625 GCA_916048095.2 Sacculina carcini | reverse complement strand
TGCATGCACACATGCACTCACAAGCACGCACACACACACACACAGATCTGTTCATTTGCATACCCCGTATGCGTGCTAGATTTAGCTAGTGATTCTTTCTCTGTCTATGTATGTGTATGTGTGTGTGTGTGTGTGTGTGTGTGTGTGTGTGTGTGTGTGTGTGTGTGTTTACAATGTTGTGACGTGATTCAGTATAATTAGGAGCTCATGATGTCGATCAGCTGTCAACAGATAACGTCTCTATGTGTATGTGTGTGTATGTGTGTGTGTGTGTATGTGTATGTATGTGTATGTATGTGTATGCGTGCATGTGTGTGTATGTGTATGTATGTATGTGTGTGTGTGTGTGGGTGTGTGTGTGCGTGTGCGTGTATGTGGGTGGGTGGGTGTGTGTATGTGTGTGGGTGTGTGTGTATGGCAATAAGCTCTCCCCAACACTACGTTCTATCACTTCTATACCTGTTTTCAAAAAAAACCTAAGAAGTTTTTCATGGTGAAATCGTATTATACTCTAGAGAACATTGTCTATATTAGGAATGATTATAAGGTGTAAAATATCTCTCATATTTCTATGTGTATGTATGTGTGTACGTGTATGTGTGTGTGCATGTGTATGTTTGTGTGTGTGTGGGTGTGTGGGTGTGTGTGTATGTGTGGGTGTATGTGTGGGTGCGTTTTTGCATAGATGCGTATTAACAAAGCCATTCTTAGGGATATTTTTCTAGTGTCTTCAATTCACGTATGGTTAGGAATTGTTTATTAATGTTCAAATGTTTATATCAAATATATTTGTTTAGCGTGATTTTTTTTAAATGGCATAACAACTCTTTCAAAAATTTCCACAAGAATTTCTACAATTTAGCAGAATTTCTAAGCAAGAAATATTAGGCAAAGTAGACCAATTTATCACGTTAAAAAATGCGCATTAATGTAAGATTTTTGTACGATTTAATGTACAATCTAATGTACAATTTAATGTACAATTAGTGTACAATTTAATGTACAATTTAGTGTGCAATTTAATGTACAATTAGTGTACAATTTAATGTACAATTTAATGTACATCTTTCTATACAGAACGGCTTACTGTGCCGCCTTACATTGTTGTATTGCGGTACAGTGCAGGCCGTTGCTCTGACGCTTATTATTCACAGGTAATGCTGTACCGCATGTCAAGCTGTGTATTATTCAGATATCGCTCGTTGCATATTGCAATAATGGATGTTGCATTTTTGGTGGATAACCCGAGATGATGTTCCTTCGTCCATCCATCTACTACCTGGTACCGCTCAAATTCACTGGTACTAAAGCCGACACGAGTTATCGATGAACAAACCCCCGATCAATATTTAATCCTCGAAACTCTTATCCTCTTTGAGATATCTTAACCGCTAAACCACTAAGCTACAGGTGTTAGCATTGTGAGTTGTACTAGTTTTGTGTTGAGCTAGCCAAACAGACACAAGTCCGGGCAAAAAGCATATAAACCAACATATTTAGAACATATATATATGTTTTATATATTATAGTCTTCACAAATTATTTACATATGAAGCAATATGTTCTGCTGGCATATGAAATAAGTCGCTTAAATCCCGTTAGCTCACAAATTTCAAACAATTACGATGGTCAAACAATAATTACTTTCTCCGGTTATTGTTCAAAAAATGAAAGCTTGCACTGCGTATTGAACTGCAACGGCTCAACAAAATTGTCCAATGCATGCATAATGATTTATATTACTGTTATTACTGATATCATAAAAATTAAATATCAGCGAAAGTTAGCGTGACCGCAATTAATTTCAAAACTGCAATCCCCATGCGTCTAAATTATCAACAGATGCACAAAGAGAAGTCGAAAATAATTTAAAAATTTAAATACACAATAAAAACTTAATAAAATGAAACCGAATCGAAATTGCTCACAAACAGCCACAATATAGTAGCTTGCAATGCACAACAACACGCAATCTGCAATAAATGTTGCAAAATAAATTAATATTTTTGTGTTCATAACACCAAATATTTAATTAGTTCGCCTACCCACACACATTACATTACATTACATTAAAAGTTTTGAGTCGCGTTTCACACCCGAATGTTTCAAAAGCACTCATACTCACGTAAACACACACAAATATACACACACAAACTGACACACATACACACACAAACATACACACAAACAGACACAAGTACAAACATTAAAACGTTGAAGACAAATCATACACAAGGCACAGATTAAACACAACCACACAGACACAGAAAAATATCGAGCAAAAGTACAAAAATAAATAAAACAAACACACATACTCACACATGTGTGTGTGTATGCATGTGTGTGTGTGTGTGTATCAGTGTGTGTGTGTGTGTGTGTGTGTCAGTGTGTATGTATATAGTTACAAGGTGAATATGTACATTTGTTATATACTTATTTGTAGTGTACTGTTATATAGAAAAGTGTTGTTATATACTCTGGTTTAGTTTGAAAAAAATGTCCAAGTATAGTATTGTATATTATTATGTAATTGTAATATTATTGTATTATTAAGTAAACTGGAACTGAAACACTGTTCACCATCTTCCCTGTCTTCCGTCAGGCTTCCATGTTCTTGTGATATGAAGACGAGGGCGCCGCACACGGAGGGGGGATACGCCCCCCTCCTTTCCCCTCCCCCCAATCAAGCTCGCTTTCTCCTCTCGGAAGATGCGATCTCCGTTGTCATGGCAACCAGCCGCTTCTCACTGTCGTTTATCATCGTTAACCGATACATATACGCATGTGTATGTGCCTGTGTTCCTGTATGCACTGGCAGATCCAGAGGGGGGATCGGGGGGCTCGGGGGTTGAAACTCCCCTCAAAAATGTATCCATCAACTCTTCAAAACCAAGAGGCTCACGAAAAAGTGTTCAAAGAAGAGTATCTTTTATAGCATTTGTTGATATAAACATTATCGCAAAGCATATTCGCGCATAATGCGTTTATAAACACGTGTATATATCATTGAGAGAGAAAAATTCAGCCCCCCTCCCCCAAATCATTTAGCTCCCCCCGAAATTGCACTCTGGATCCGCTTCTGCCTGTATGCGTGTGTGTGCGTGTGTGTGTGTAAGCAATGACATGCACTTGTCGGCGAGTCATAGCGCGCGCTGCCAACGCGTCGAGCCAAATAGAAAACTAATGCTCGCGCCAATTGTACGCGGCTTCATCAGTCAGCGGAGGTGCCCCAGCCGTCGAGGCGCGTGCATCTTATTTGCAGGCTCCTCCGCATCACTGGCGCGCGTGCTGGATTTCGGCGAAAATCATACATGACTTTTATGTTGACTGAGTGTGTGTGTGTGTATGTGTGTGTGTGTATCAGTGTGTATGTGTGTGTGTGTGTGTATGTGAGTTTGTTATTAGTCAAGCTTTAGACACGGAAGTTTTTTTTTACAAATTGTCGGACGGTTTTGCGATTGTTGTTGAATGATCTGTTTGTAGCGGAGAATTTCAACGCTACGCTTGTAGTAACGCTTGAACCCAGAGTAGTAGCAAAAAACGACTCTGCTTAGAGCCCATGACGAGATTCAAAGTCAATTTAGTCGTCAGGTCCCGGTGGAATTTTGTCATTGGTTTTTAATTTTTCACGTTTTTCACCTCGAACAATTGCTCGTGCAAACAATCGCCTGCTAGTAATTAATTTCAATGAGCCAGAAAATATAGCCGATGTTCTACTAGATCAATTAATTGGCTATTTAAATTTAACGTTGAATAATCCAAGTACATTGGTCCAGCATTTTACTTCAACATATTTTTACCTTGGTATTTTTTTTTGCCTCGTAGCCGAGTTGCTAAAACACGCGCCTTTTGTTCACGAGAGGTCCAGGGCTCGGTTCCCTGGCGAGGTGAAATTGTTTGATTCGTTCCTCAATGAGATATAGCCCAATTGTCTCAAGGCGGGTTTCTCGTGTGCGTCTACAGTCGTGCAGTTTTCTGTGTATTGTTAATGATTGTGAGATAACTAGGGCTATTGAAAGTTAATAAGGTTACTTTTTTACCTAAAGATCACTTTTACATAAGCTACCTTAAACAAAAAAGAAATGTATACGATAGGTGCGAAATTTATACGAAGTTATTAGGTTACCAAAAGTTAATTTTTCATCATTAGGTTACTTTTTGTTGTTTTCTATGTTATTAGGTTACTTGATCATGGTGTTTGCTCACTTTTTGCAGATAAGAGGCTCAAAAAGGGTATAAATCATGATAAATTAGAAAAACAGGTGGAAGCCTCAGGTCTGAAAATCAAGAAATCTCAAAATTTTGGCAGGTAAAATTTAGCATCTGTTCTTCAATTCGATATGTGCGCTACTAACGATTTTTGTATATTTTAGGATACGCAAGACATTGTGCTTCTATTTTTGGAAACGCGCACGAACCAAATAGTATCACGAGATGTTTGGAGCGTGGGATAGTAAAACGTTTGAGCTGTCTATACCTGATATTGCACAGCAGCATTTGTCAATACCCATTCAATTGGACAGTAAATACTACGTGATTTTCAGAACGTGAGATTATGCCAGTTTCCCACGTTTTAGCTCAAGCAGTGAAACAGTGCAACCTTATCATAAGACTGTGAAAACAGGCTGCTCATATGAAGACGGGGATATTCACACATGCAGTGTTTACGCTCACACAGACATAGATACTGGTGCAAGGAAATACAGACTGTAACACGTGTTTACTTGACAGGAATGCCCCTCAAAATATTCGCTGAAATAATCTAAATGATATTTTATCGACTATTACTATAAGAACAAATAACTTACTGTAACTTTCAGCTTGTTACTTTTTGATGGTGATGCTACTTTTTCCGATGTTAGGTCAGTTTTTGGTGGTTTGCAGTAGGAATGGCACCAATGCGGAGATAAGGTGGAAAGCAGGGTAGTAGGGTAGTGGGGTATTTCTTTTTGACAGAACTGCAAAAAATGGCATATCTGAGACATCATATGTTATTTAATGTAAATTTCAGTTTACTTTTCAGGTCACATTTTATCGAAAATGAAGTTATTATTTATAACTATTAGGTTACTATTTTGATAGCCCTAGTGATAACTAGTGTGTTGAGGCCGGACCTGCCGTGTTTCAGCCAGGATCGTGAGATAATTTGCCTCCGCTAAATTACACACAAACATAGCCCTATTCACTGCTGTGCTCAAATGCTCAATTATATAATTCCCTATTCTTATTTTTGACGTACAAACGTGTTTAATTCAAAAGTATGTAGAAAAGTTGAGTAGAAGGATAGACAAATGTTTAATAACGTTTCAGAGCTACCGGACTTCATCGTAATTATCGGTCAATTAAATGCCACTGTATGTATTCGAATCAGGTCTTATATGGTGTCTTATTAATTGAGGTGCCAACACACACACACACACACACACACACACACACACACACATACATATATATATATACAATGTGCATGCGTATTACACATACACACATACACACACACAAACACAGCTCCATACACAGACACAGACACATACACAGACACAGACACAGACCCAGACACAGAGACAGAAACAGAAACAGACACAGAAACAGACACAGACGCAGCCACAGACACAGACACAGACACAGACACAGAAACAGACACAGAAACAGACACAGAAACAGAAACAGACACAGACACAGACACAGACACAGACACAGACACAGACACACACACACACACTGACACAGACACACAGACAGACACAGACACACACACAGACACAGACACAGACACAGACACATAAACAGACACAGACACCGACACAGACACAAGCACAGACACAGACACAGACACACACACACACTGACACACACACACTGACACAGACACACAGACAGACACAGACACACACACAGACACAGACACAGACATAGACACAGACACAGACACAGAAACAGACACAGACACCGACAAACAGACACACAGATACACAGACACATGCATACAGACACAGACACAGACACACAGACACACAGACACACAGACACACAGACACACAGACACACAGACACACAGACACACAGACACACAGACACACAGACACACAGACACAGACACAGACACACAGACACACACACATACATACACACAGACACAGACACTTACACACACACTGACACACACACTGACACACACACATTGAGGAAAAAATTTGAGGAAACATTTGCTGGAGAAACAAAAATCTGACAATTCTGAAACTTCTCATGTTTGAGGTAATATACAGGTAATATAGGTATATTCATCTCTTTTACACTCCTTTCGTTTTGTGAATTGTTGTTTCAAATTATCGTTTGCAAATTGTTGTTTGCAAATTGTTTTGTGTTGTATGATATCTCATTTTTGGTTGTTATTCTATATAAAGGAAAATAAAGGAATATTTTTGGTTGATATTCTATATAAAGGAAGGCTTATTCGACATTGTCGCTGTATTATACGAATTATTTCACATGTATGTGCTTATATGTATGAGTGACAATAAACCTAAACCATAAACCTAAACACTGACACACACACTCACACACACACACACACACATCATTGTAGCCAGTGATGAATATGCCCTACATTGATGACAAAATGATACAACAAGTAAATATTTATATCATCTCTCATTCTTCTTCTCTTGTGTGTGTGTGTGTGTGTGTGTGTGTGTGTGTGTGTGTGTGTGTGTGTGTGTGTGTGTGTGTCGTCACGATGTGCCCTTCCAAATATTCGCTTACGACATTCAAATCCTCTCGTCTGAGTCTATTTCTCACTCTTCAGTCTGTACTATCCCATCTGATATAGAAAATTGGGCGTTCACTCATCATCTCAAACTTAATCCTGATAAGACTAAGTATATTCTCTTTCCATCTTCTAATAGTACTACTTCTGTTAGTATACCTCTATCTTGCTCTGTACGTAGTCTTGGTATCATACTCGATAACTCTCTTTCTTTCGATCCACACATCTCTGACATTATCAGGTGCTGTAATTTTCAACTCAGGCGTATCTATTCCATTCGTAGATATATAACCATCTCTGCTGCCTTCAAGTTAGCCTTCGATTCATTCATCTTTAGTAAAACTCAGTACTTCTTTTCTCTTCTACTATCTCTCAACCACCGCCAGCTTAGGAAACTTCAATCTATTATTAATAAAGCTTGTCGTATGATATTTAATCTTCCTTCGGGTTCCCATGTCTCTTCTTCTTTACAAAAACTTAGGTTACTTCCCATTAAGGCTCTTGTTGAGTATCGTATTTGTTTAATTATTCATTCAGCTCTTCATCTTCGTAAGCCTGCGTATCTGTTTGACCTCCTCTCTTATAAAACCTCATCTCTTTCTCTTAGGTCTTCTAACGATCCTTTCCTACTAGTTGAACCTTCCTTTCCTTCTAGGCATTCTCACTACAATCGTTGTTTCTCAATCTTAGGACCTCGTATCTACAATAGGCTTTCTCCCTCAATACGCTCAATCAAATCCCAATCTCTCAAATCTATCTCAAATCTCTCAAATCTCTTTTCAAATAACAAAATAAAAATTTCTTTCTCACTAAATCTTATTACTGTCTTAATGATATTGTATATATTAGTACTGAATATAAGGTCTGATTGTTTCCTAATTCTGTCTTTTATGTGTATGTGCTTCACGCGTGTGTTTTCCGTTCTTGTGTATGTATGTTTCTCCATTGTATGCTGTCTGTGTGTTGTTGTGTTCAGCTCTGTTATCTGTGTTTGTGTGTCTGTTGTGTTGTGTTCTCTGTCTATTTGTTTGAATGTATGTCTTTGTGTGTCTGTTATGTTGTGTTTTCTGGTTTGTATTTGTGATTCTATTGTGTTATTTTGTCAATCTGAGTGTCTGTCCTTGTATGCCTGCTGTGTTGTCTTAATGTGTTGTCTGATGTGTTGTCTTATCCAATATGTATGTGTGTGCGTGTATATTTGTGTGTTTTTGCGTATGTAAACGTGAGTGTATGTTTGTGTTTGTGGGTATGTGCTTATTGTTTTGTGTATGTGGGTGTGAGTGTGTGTGCGAGCGATTGTGTATGTGTATGACCCTCGGGTGACTCTTGAGACCCTCGGGTGGAAAACGCGATATAAATGTCTTATGTAATGTAATGTATGTGTGTGTGTGTGTTTGTATGTATCTGTGTGTATGTGTGTCTGTATGTATGTGTGTGTGTCTGTGTGTGTGTGTGTGTGTGTGTGTGTGTGTGCGTGTGTGTGTGTGTGTGTGGCTGTGTGTGTGTCTGTGTGTATATGTATATATATATATATATATATATATATATATATATATATATATATATATATATATATATGTGTGTGTGTGTGTGTGTGTGTGTAGGTGAATGTATGTGTGTAGGTGAATGTATGTGTGTAGGTGAATGTATGTGTGTGTGGCTGTGTGTGTTTGTGAATGTGTTTGTATGTGTGTGTATCTTCTTGTGTTTGATCATCGCAAGCAACAGGCTGTTTGCTCTCACATGTCTCTATGCAGCTTCTGTTGACAAATCACTACTCTCTCCTGTTCCTCCCTGTCACTAATCATACTCTCTCCTGTTCCTCCCTCTCTGTCCCTCTGCATCTTCATGTGCATCTGTGTGTGTCTGTGTGTGTATGTGTGTGTATGTGTGTGTGTGTGTGTGTGTGTGTGTGTGTGCATGTGATTATGAATTGAGATGAATCTGCATAGTGTGTCTGATTACATCCGACCGCATGCGTAAATTATGCATGCGTGTGTGTCTGTAAGTGTATGTTAACGTATGTATGTATGTGTATGTGTATGTGTGTGTGTATGTATGTGTGTGTGTGTGTGTGTATGTGTGTAAGAGGTAATTTTGACGGCAACAGGAAACTGTGTCAGACATCATGCAATGTGCATCTCCATTGAATATAGACGTAATGTAAAGGTGTATGCGTAATGTATATGCGAAATGTGAAGGTGTTTTGTAATATTATGCATTACCATGGTGAACTCAATTTATTTTCATTGCTGCTTTCTCCCAGTATATTCAAGCGAGATGTACGATTAGTATTTATGAGCTCAGTAATATTTAATAATATCACTACAGGGGATGCCAGCAATTCGACGGGAAGGCGGTGGTCTATTATTGGTCGAGCCTGAGTTTGGTCGAATTGTGAAACTGTTTCTCCCATAGGAACACATTCTAATTAGGGGGGATCGGGACCGACCTCCAGCCCAGACCCTCAAAATATCACTAAAAATATCACTGTTCACTGCCTGAATCTCACACAAGTCCCAGGCTAATGGACATCTTGCCTTGTTTCCTGTCCTCCATCCAACTTGATCAACATGTCCTTCCTCGTGTTGAGACAGGAGTCCCTTGCGGCACAAAGAACAAGAGCTGATGTAGATGATGTTGAAGTAGTTGCCTGGAGGTAATTGTCTCTGTTCTTCCATATTGTTGACACTGTAGACCTGAGGACACCCGTTTCCGCTGCTATGGCTGAGTGAGTTACACCTGCCTCACCTTTCATTATAAGCTCTAACTTATCTTTGAGAGGCAGACAAATGTGTTTCTTAGGCGTGGGAGCGGAGGTAGATTTGTGCGGCAAGATGGAGGTGGAGCAGCTGAGCGCCTCACTACGACCACTGCTGGTGCGAGACTGAGGCGCGATGTGTGGCCGCAGCGCGGAGGACAATGTCGGAAGGATCGGAAGATTTGAATCTTGAAGTCACGAGTTTGTCTGTCTAGCCATGAGACTTGAGGTATAAATTATGCGCTGTTGAATTGGCGAAATTTCGAATTGTGAACGGTGGAATATCGCCGACCCCCTGTATGTCGCTGTTTTCAATCGACAAAAAAAATTTTGCAGCCTATATACAACAACAAAATGTATAATATAATATAAATTTGTATGAATTATGAAACATATTTCAGTCATACATCAATTGTTCCACCAAGATTACTTCCAACGTGGTTGTCTGCTGTTTCGTCTGAAATGATGCGGTCACAGCCCGAATGACGTCACGATGACGTCACGACATTGTCAGCCAATCATTGAGCGAAAGGTCACACCGATTCGGTCAGGTCAACAGGAAACAAGCACGGTGTCATGTGAAGAAGTGTCAGGCTGGTGTTAACAAGCGCTGTCAAGGATTCAAGCATTGAGGATCGATTTGGTCATGCGCAAGTGATGCCTAGTGATGCTAGTGTTATATGCGCTAGTGTTCTTGAAGTTTTCTGTAAGTTCATCATCATCTCCAAGAGTCTGCATCGCTTGGTTTGGAGGCGTGTGGTCGCTGCTAAGTGGCTCTATATCCACTTCGAAAGCTCAGGCGAGTAGTACAAACCAACTCAGTTCGGAAGTTCGATAATTGTTTGTGGAAAAATTCCCCACAACTCAACACAGTGAGAATACAAAGGTCCTTGACAGCACAAGAGCAAGACCACACCTGCTACAGGGCAAGCCACACATTACTTTGAGAAGTCCAACACAAATACTTCACCAGGCCTAAGACTCGAACCAGACTCTCCTCACTGAAAGCTTAGATCTTGTGAACGTAATGTAGCGATATGAACGAAACATTTGTATATGTAAACAAAAACATTCCACCGCTCTGTAAATAACCAAAAAGAGCACGTGAACATTGGAAGATAAATTACACTGATAATGTAAATAAATTATGCAAAATTCCTCCTATCGGTTGTGTGTGCATAAATTGTTGCAGCCTGCGATATCTGCTAGGTACATATGCTAATTGCCACACAGACCGATCTATCAATTCTGCCTGGTGTTCGTGTGTGTATATGTATATATATGTGTGTGTGTGTGTTTGTGTGTGTGTTTGTCGTGTGCAAAGGTGTCGCTTACATACCCTGACGTATGTTGCCCCCTACCCATTTACCCTCTCCCCAGTTCAGCCCCCCAGCCCCACGTCAGAATGGCGCCAATTACTGCCTTACCAAACACACGCGCCCAGGCTAGAGCGATAGCCTGCCCCACTTCCACAGGTGGGGCTAACTTACCCCCCTCGGGGTAAACACAACCTTACTGACACTAGACAAACACACACACGCAAACACGCACACACACACAGGCCAGCTTTTGTCGAAAGACGGATGTGTAGACGTTGAGTAAACATGAAGAAGGGTGCTCTAGTGTTAGGGTGGTGGTGGGCTACACGATTGCGTGAGACACATACACCCGCCGACTGTATGCGCGTCTGCAGCGCGCACGCAACGCTCTACGCACATACACGGACACACACGCATACATACACGCACACACACACACACACATACATACACGCACATAGAGGAAAAACCACACATTCAAGTTGTCAGATTTCAAGTTATTCCATAACCACATAACCACACATTCCAGTTGTCAGTGTGTGTGTGTATGTTTGTGTGTGTATGTGTGTGTATTTATCAATTATATGTGGTTTTAAATTGTACACTCAAAAAGGTTACTTAACCCTCTAGGACACAAGGTGATATCCTGTTTCCTGTGCATCAGCTGTTTCCCTCCATCCTTCAGCAAGCTGTAGTGGCGTATTTGCTCAATTGATGTGATTTTTATGTTGCACTCGTGTTACTATGGGATTTGGTGGTAAAATTTTGAGTGTTATTATTATTTAGTACGTTGTAATTTTGAAAGAACTTATGAAATTAATGTTACACGTGTGTAACATGGCCTCTAGATGGTTAAATCAGACGATATTCAGACGGAAACACATACACACACAAACATACACACACAAACATACACACACAAACATACACACACAAACATACACACACACACCTATAATCGCTGTTCAGACACACCCGCGCAGCAGTGTGTGAGTGTATGTGTGTGTGTGTGTGTGTGTGTGTGTGTGTATGTGTGTGTGTGTGTGTGTAATTGTGTGTGTATTTGTGTGTGTGTGTGTGTGTGTGTGTGTGTGTGTGTGTGTGTGTGTGTGTGTGTGTGTGTGTGTGTGTGTGTGTGTGTGTGTGTGTGTGTGTGTGTGTGTGTGTGTGTGTGTGTGTGTGTGTGTGTGTGTGTGTGTGTGTGTGTGTGTGTGGTCGATTTGTGAATGATTCCACTTGCCAAAGTGCCAATCATGTTATTATTTTAATTGTTCGTTTGGCGGCTGTGCTATGCAGAAGGTAATTGGCGTTCAAGAGTGTACTGGCGAAGTGTGCACATCTGCTTAATTTGTCTTTGTGCTGGGAAATCGCCTTTCTGAAAATATTGAACTTGTTTTTATGTCGAGGACAACTTACTTGTCCAGAAGTTGTCAGCAAGTGTATCGATATGTCCCACTCAACAAGCGGTCTTCAGGGCCCTGATAAATTTCAGCTTAAGGTATATCTAATGACTCTCTTAACATCACTAACTCTCTTAACATCACTAACTCTCTTAACTTAACTAACTCTCTTAACATATCTAATTATGTCAGATGTGTTTGAGATGCAATTAGGATCGGAGTCACGCGACTAGATGGCCGTTATATTTCCCAACAGTCAAATCAGATACAAACCCCGAATGACATACACCTGGCAATGAATGAAAATTCAGTTTCGAAGTTCAAAGTCTCAAAATTTGCTTTCAAAGTCCGTTTTTTTGTCCTCTATGTATATATATTTGATGTTACGTTTTGTTTTGTTCCCAATAAGTTTTGTTTTATATCCAATTTGTTTTGATGTTGACGCAGTTTTTGTGTATATTTTCTGTTTGCTCTTAGTTCTCTCTCCCCCTCCTCTGGTTAAATCTCCTCTCTCCTTTATACTTCTTGTTGTTGGGTCTTTTTGATTTCGTTCTGATGGTTCTGATGGCGCAATTTCGTCTGTGTTGGTTGTATCTGCGCCAAGATGAGGCCGTGTTATCGGCTGTATTTGCAACCGGAAACATGGCCCTTATGTGCGTGCACACCTGAATCTTATCAATAATGTGCAATTGCAACTTCCGGTCGGGCATGATTATATTTCAACGGAAAAATTCCAACCTGGAATATATCAACCTACTATGTAATGCTTATTGAATCATGTTATATCATGTAATATAATATTATATTATATTATGTATTATTTTGTATGTTAACCTTTTAATTTCAGCTATTTATTAACAGCTATTGTTACGAGCACACACGATCCACAGTGTAACAGACACAATATTAACAAGTTAACAAATTGAGGGAAAGCATAAACAGCGAAACACATTTTTTTAGGCTGCTAGCTTAATGGTCGTTGACTATCAAGTAATTCATCCGTCTTAGAAACAGGTTCCGTATATAATCATTCATATATTTCTAGACATCCTTGACCATGCTAGCGTATTTGTATACAACTGGGTTATTTTAATACTCTAGAAAAGCCACAATTATTTTTCTCTCTTGTGACAAACTCACGGCGTTGAAAAATTGCCAAGACTTGTCACTCACACTCGGCCCAATTTGGCTTTAATTAGTTTGTCTTTTTTTCGTTGGCCGCTTTGATGACGGTGCTTGGTTTTTTTCATGTGTCACTGTCAACGCCGCACAAACACAACGCCACTCAAATTAATAATAATGTGAGCCCACACTCACACACGCACACATACGCGCACACACACGCACACACACACGTGTATATGCAGAGGCACGCATGCATACCAGTAATTTTGCGTGATAGATGTGAAAAGTTGGTAACGTGCTAATTGTGGTGCATTCGAGACAGACGCGCCTGCCGACGACTGGCTTGGAATGACTAAATAAAATTAGCCAGCTGAATGGATGGCTTTCACACACGCGCTGACACACACACACGCACACACACACACACACACACACACACACACACACGCTGACAGACACACGCGGAAAAGGACAAACACATATACGCATAGACGCTTTCACCATATTCGTGTGTTTGTGTGTATGTATGTGTGTGTGTGCGTGTGTGTATGTGTGTTGACCACCCAAATGAACAAAAAATAAAATTTACAATAAGAATAAATTATTAAAAGTGTACCATTATTACCCGTATTGATATATGACGTTGTTATTTCGCCAGCATTTTGACATGCACTGAAAAAACCCAAGAGCTTCACACAAAAACTGTTGGTTTTGTATTAGCTGTCGGGCCGTGAAATTGCGTGGACGTGTGGAAATGTTTGGCGCCAACAGATACAGTGTGTTGTAGTGGTAGCACACCCGACTCACAAGCGGTAGGTCCGTGGTTCAAAACCCGGCGGAGTAGAATTTCTTGGGGGAATTCTATAATCCAACAGCCCCTGTCCATCCAGCAGTAAATGATGGTACCAGATGTCAGTCATGTGTTGTGTCATGCATTCTGGGGAGGTGGTCCTCTCTAATACGTCTTACGTACTTGTGGCGTCATAGCTTGGAGAGGGTTGGTTCTGCGGTGGCAGCGAGCTGTACGGGGCACACCTGTGTGTGTTCATAAGCTTCGACTTCTTCCCGTGTAGCAGCTGTCACTTAGGCATTTAACCTTAAACCTTATTATTCGGGGGTTTGAGCCTGGCTCCCATGTGGTGCGAGCATTCCAGTGAAAAATTACGGGTAATAAATATTTTACCTATGCTTCATATGTCCACCTGGGAAATATCATTTTTTTTCTCTAAGGAGCTTTAAATTGTCTGAATGAATATTGAATGGAATATATTGAATATCGTTAATAGACCGTTTGTATATTTAACCTTTTAATATATATATATATATCAAGAATTCAGGTGTACGAACACTAAAGACGTTTAGAACCGCTGCTCTGCACAGTGCAAATGTGGTTGTTTGTGTTCAGATATGTAGCTGGGCACTAGATGAAGATGTACACCTTTGTACACCTTTGTACACCTTTGTACACCTTTGTACACCTTTGGTCATGATAGAACATGCTATTTGATGAATTGATAAGAAACTCTATCTCTCAGGACTGGCTATTAACACAGTGGAAATTTAGTGAGCAATTTTCAGCATGTGACTTGTGTGTGTGTGTGTGTGTGTGTGTGTGTTTTGTGCAACTGTGCAAGCGTCAAACTGCAGTGCAACATTATCTGCTAACTAGCCATGAATATACAGTGTTTCAGTGAGAGGACAAATTATCAAGAAAATGTAACTGGCAAAAAACACGTGTTTTTCACGTTTTCATGCTGGAAAAACATAATTATCAGCAATTATAATTCATCTTATATCTCAAGCATGTTTCCAATCACTGGCGGATCCAGGGGGGAGGGGGGCTCAGGGGGTTGAAGCCCCTCCCAAAATGTTTCCATCAACTCCTCATAACCAAGAGGCTCACTAAAAGATGTCAATAAAAATATTTTTGGTGGAATTTGTTGATATAAGCCTTATCGAAAAGACGTTGCATAGTGATGCATGTACATGACTGAACGCCCCCAAGATTCAGCCCCCCTACCAAATTTAAGTCAGCCCTCCCAAAATTGCACTCTGGATGCACCACTGTTACCAATACTAGTCATTCTTGAGTATCAATATTCCCTTGATCTCAAACTCGTTGAGCTTCGACCGGGCGATATTGTCGGAAGCGGTCGCGGGGTCGCGCTGAATTATGTGTGGCAAACGCAATCAATGGCGCCATTACCGACCCGACCGCGCCAAAATTGCGCACGTGACACCGCCCCAGGCTAGGCGAGGTCAACCGGAAGTAGCATGGGGGAAGGCCATCTCCCGATAGAAGAGGGTATAATATATAATATGAGGAGTTCAATAGGGATACTCACTCGTGTGGCTTGGACTATTTGCAATAACTGCAAGATGAACTTCGATGAGTTGCAAGCAGACATACACACACACGCACACACACACACACACACAAGGCAACTAGGTAGAGCTTGTGAGGTGGAAATTACCGTAGAAAGAGTGTGAGAGTGGAAACAATGTCACATACCCATGGCTCATAAACTCTTTCCTGTTTAAGCTTTGCTTTTTTTGACATCAACTGTCATCGTTAGAGAAAATGTAATGAATTGATCAAGTATATGTAGCTAATAACATAACTGACACACGATATTACTGACAAGACATCACTGACACGACATCACTGAAACGACATCACTGACACACGACATCACTGACAAGACATGACTGACACACCATCACTGACACGACATCACTGACACGACATCACTGACACACGACATCACTGACACGACATCACTGACACGACATAACTGACACAACACCACTGACACGACACCACTGACACGACATCACTGACACAACATCACTGACACGACACCACTGGCAACATTATAATAATTTGTACGAAGGATTCAGAGAAAAATGGGTTAAGTATTTGGTGAATGTATATATATATATATTCACCGCTTTCCAGTATTGCAGTGTATGTGTTTATGGGTTTATGTGTGGGTGGGTGTGTATGTGTGTGTGTGTGTTCGTATGTGTTCGTATGTGTGTGTGTGTGAATGTGTTGGGTGTGTAATTATAGCGAGCCAGTGTGTGTGTGTGTGTGTGTGTGTGTGTGCCGTGCCTGTTGTGTGCCCGATATTAAAACATTTGCATAAATTGGCCGTTGCTAGCGACACTGTTGCCATAGCAACGCCCATCAACCTCTAGCCGATGGCCAGAATCAACAGGCACATACACACAAGCACACACACAAGCACACACACAGGCACACACACAGGCACACACACACACACGCACACACTAGAGCAGAGAAGCATATATGCAGAGTTTGATGCTTGTTTGTGTGTGTGTGTGTGTGTGTGTGTGTGTGTGTGTGTGTAAGAATTGAGATTCAGCATCAGAGAACAGATAGGGACAAGTGCAACATGAAAAGCAACGCTTGCATGTGTTGAATACAAATGATGAGCAAAATTGCGCGCGATGTTCGTGCGAATTGCAAGTTTGCATACGAACTGGGGATGCATGCATGTGTTAGGGATGCTAACCAGTTGGAGTGATACCCACTGTGGTGAGTGAAAATTCATATGTGGGGCATCTGGCAGCATTGTGTGCGTTGTATTTGTCTGTGTGAGTGTCTGTATGTTTATCTTTTATTTCGTGTTTATCCTTTTCGTTTATTTTGTATTATGATTGTCGCTTTTGTGTTTGGTATAGGGTAAGTTTTAGATAAATTATGTTTTCAATTTTTCAGCGAAATTAATTGGTTATTTTGTTTGCTTTTTTTACTGAGAATATAATGCGAGTTTCTTCCTGGTTATTTCTTGGTTCTCTTAAGGTCTATTATTCTTTTGCCGCGTCATATACGAGGTGAAAACTGTTCTGTTGTGCTAATACACGCCCTTATGTTCCGGACTGTGACTTTGAATGGCTGTACAAAACACAGCCTCTTCAACAAACACACACATACGCACACACACACACACACACATACACACGCACATACGCTTCATCTCAAAAGCATCTCTATTCTACAAATCCAATCATTGTATGTATAATTGGTGTGCTAACAGTTTGGCGACCGAATTCTTTCGCCGAAAAATATAGGCAATTAATATATGCTTATTTGTATTCCATGGTAGTGTTTGATTTTACCCAGGGGAAAGAGAAGTTGTACGTCCGAGTAGTGCTATTTGTCTAGAGCAGAAAATTGGGCATTATATTCAGCTTGTGGTTCAGTTAAATTTCGCCTGTTTAATTATATCTTCGCACATTACAGTTCTGTTTTGATATACCGCCTTTTAAGTGTCAAAATCTATCATAAAAAAGCCTTTCACCCCTTTATTCACGTATACAACCAGAACATTCCCATTCGATCTTGCGTGAATGGAATTACATTGAATGGATCATGCAGCATAGAATGGACCATCCCACGCTGCATGATCCGAGGGGTGGCCTTAACTTTGTATAGAGAGTACAAAGGATGTGTTTCTTGGTCTGTGTGCGTTTAAGGGACTTATACTGGACATTGGCTTGATTTATAGAAGAATTGTGTGTCTGAGCAGTGCACAATAGATTTTCAAACACAAAAATGCTGCAACAGATCAGTACTAGATCGTATATCTGGCACAGGTGCAATAACACCTGCCATTTTCGCCAGCTTAGTCCCCAGAATCTCAGCGTCGAACCGGGAAACTCGTTCTCCAGATGGCACGGTTATTTTTAGAACAAGATATTACGCCTACGGACCATTGGGCTTGCGCTTAAGTTCCGAATCTCCTTCTCTCTTGTTAGGCTAGGTAAGAATGGGTTGGGTTTGACTAGCTAAGATAGGTTAGTTAGGGAATAGACAGAGAGGTGGGAACTAAAGCGTAGGCGTAATGGTCCGTAGATGTAATATCCTTAGCTCCTTCAAATGGTAGTTCTTCGAGTGTGCTTCAGTCACTACACATTGCGCGCTGTCAACAGTGGCGTAGAGTGGGGGGTGTATTGAGGAGGGAATCGCCCCGGGCGGCACGTATTACGGAGACGGCACAAGAGCTGCTGAACACGTTGAATTTTTGTTGTATCTGAGTCGCATTTTAAAATATACTATTTCATATTTGCTGGTATAATGTCAAATAACTAAATGAAGCAAAGATCGATTGAAAATGGTGATCTTCTCCGATTAGGTGACTGGAAGCATGTAATATTATATGAGGTTCTTGTGTTCAGCTAAATCGACATATAAACTTGCTAATTATCTATTACAGTCGTGTTGAAACACACACAGTTTCTTGCGACTAATTGAGCTGTAAGAATACATGATGAGGACGACAAAATAAGACCACCCCGGACGGCAGATAGCCTAGCTGCGCTTCTGGCTGTCGAGAATTTCAGTTTATCGGCACAAGATAGCGTAGCTGTGCATCCAGCTATAAAAGTGCTTGTCCTATATGTCAGCGGACAGGCCAACGAATTGGACAGATGTACAAAACTTGAACTGTCGTCGTGACAGGTTTCTGAAGACTTCTTGCTTGACCTGGCAGAACTGAACAGCACAAGCAGCTTCCACACGCAGCTTGCGGAGTTGAGACAAGTGCTGATGATTTCACCTGCTTCCCTTTCTCGGAGAGGTCGGATGTTGAGATGCTGGGATATGACGAGCAGCAAGACTTTCTACAGGTCACATCAGGTAGAGTGGGAACTGTTCCGGGAACTGCCGCACAAGTGTCCGAGGAGCGCAAAATTAGAAAGTACGCCGGTCTCATCCGCCATTCAAAGGTTAAAGGCTGATCAAGTGACAGCTGCTACACGGGAAGAAGTCGAAGCTTATGATCACACAGGTGTGTCCCGTACAGCTCGCTGCCACCGCAGAACCGACCCTCTTCACGCTATGACGCCACAAGGACGTAAGACGTATAAGAGAGGACCACCTCCCCAGAATGCATGACACAACACATGACTGATATCTGGTACCATTTACTGCTGGGTGGACAGGGACTGTTGAATCATAGAACTCGCCCAATGAAATTATTCTTCCTCGGGTTTCAAACCACGGACCTTTCGCTTGTGAGGCTGGCGTGCTACCACTACACCACGGAGTCCAACAAAAGCCGTTATGAGATCCTCTCCCTCGCTGTGGAAAGCACCGTACTTCTCCGCGCTACACTCAGCAAGTTACTGACCACGGAATCTATATCTCTTGGCTCCGACAGCGTATGTAGGTTGGTTTGATGCTTAGTACTTGTGTTTTGTATGAAATATGAGTTTTGCCCTTGGAAAAAGGGACACACACACACAAACACAAACACAAAGACACACACACACACATACACAAAGACACACACACACACACATAAACAAACACAAAAGTACACACAAGCACACACAAACACAGATATAAGTGGCACACACACACACACACATACGTGCACATACACATACATGTACTCGTATGTGTGCGTTAGTGTTGCGCTTGATGGTCTGTACACTTCAATAAGTCCAGATTTGGCAGCACTCACCCAGTTGAACAACCAGACTGTATTGTTGCAATAAACGCTGCAACAGTGCACAAGAGACCAATCAGCGCTAACAACACACACCGACACACACTGACACACACTGACACACACACACACTGACACACACTGACACACACTGACACACACACACACTGACACACATACACACACTGACACACACACTGACACACACACACACACACACACTGACACACACTGACACACTGACACACACACACACACTGGTACACAGACACAAACACACACTGACACACTGACATACTGACACACACACACACACACACACAAACACACAAATACATACTGCCACACACACACACACACCAGCACACAAGCTGACAAACACTGACACAAACACTGACACTAGCCGAGTGGCTAAAACACACGCCTTTTGTGCACGAGAGGTCCAGGAATCGATTCCCAGGCGAGGTGAAACTGTTTGGTTCGTTCCTCAATGAGATATAGCTCAATTGTCTCAAGGCGGGTTCCTCGTGTGCGTCTACAGTCGTGCAGTTTTCTGTGTATTGTTAATGATTGTGAGATAACTAGTGTGTTGAGGCAGAACCTGCCGTGTTTCAGCCAGGACCGTGAGAGAATTTGCCTCCGCTAAATTACACACAAACATAGCCATATTCACTGCTGTGTTCAAATACTTAGTTATATATATATATATGCATCGTTGGCATAAATTAAAAACAATATTTGCTCCAGGACGAACGTTTGTGGGTCAAGTTTTTTCTCAATAATTGGCACAAATGGCTTTTCGATGCAAGCTGATAGATAGTTTTTGATCAACAATCTCACAATAATTTGTGATCAATTGAATACATGGCCTTTGAAAATTCACAAAATATTTCTCACCAATAACTTTATTCTTGGAGGCATTTCTATTCTTGGTCCACAATATATGTTCATATGTGTGTGTGTGTATGTGTCCGCATGTGTGTGCTTGTGTGTGTATGTGGTTATGTGTGTGTGTGTGTGCTTGTATGTATTTCAGTATATGTGTTTGTGTGTGTATGTGTGTGTATGTGTTTGTGTGTGTATATGTTCGCATGTGCGTGCTTGTGTGTATGTGTGTGTATGTGTATGTATGTGTGTGCGTTTTTGTGTTTGTGTCTGTATTTGTGTATGTTTGTGTGTAAGTGTAAGTGTGTGTGTGTGTATGTATGTGTGTGTGTGTGCGTGTGTGTGAGTGTGTAATTGCAGAATAATGGTTATTGCTGGGACCAGCGCTGTTGATTCAATCTTTCATATCTCACACTCTCACACATACACACACGCACACACACACACTCACACACACACGCAGACATTCAGTGTGTGTGCTGATATTGCCCATCTGATGAGAATTTCGCCGCACAAAGTTGCTAATTGAAGACAAAACGCACGCTCGAAGATGCGGCCAGAGCAGAAAGTATTTTCTGCTCCGCCGCATCGACAAAAAAAGACTATCTCAGAGCAGAAAATAAGACAAAAGAATAGCGACAACAGCGAGTTGGTGCCAAGCTTGTCTTATGGCGTATACAAAGGATTAACACTGTACTAGCATAAACAAAGTGTTATCCATTACCACTCAGACACACACACACACACACATTTGAATGTGTGTGTGTTCAGTTAAATTATGGTGATCAGAAGCACTTTCTCGCATCTGTATATCGTCCACCAAGTGGCAACTTTTCTGATTTTATTGACGAGCTTAATCATATATTTGACTACATTCTCTCTCACAGATTTAAAGCTATTTATTTGTTTGGTGATTGGAACATAAATATCGGCGGCTCAAATTACCAAGTGAAAGAATTTACAGAACTAATGTTCAGTTTTTCTTTATTGTCATGTACAACTAAACCCACGAGGGTAACCGAAGATTCAGCATCAATAATTGACCATATATGGACCAACCAGTGGGAGAACAACTCACGCAACCTCATTATATTGAGTGATATATCAGATCATTTTATAGTGCTGTCGTATTTCCAAAAGAAAAGTCATATGGAGCGTCAATCCAAACAATTGTTGAAACGGGACTTTGGTCAAAAAAATTTATTATCTTTTTCCAATGAGTTAAGTGATTTCGAGTGGGATCATGTATTGTCATCAGTTTGCCCTAATGAAGCATATGATTTGTTCTCCGACGCTTTCAGAGAAATGTTTGAATGTCATTTTCCTTTGAAGTACTTCAAACCAAAGAAAGCATCAAGCTATTTATCCACAGGATTAATAAACTGTATCAAAGAGAAGCACAGACTAAGCAGACTAGCGTATAAGTGGCCGCTCACCTATAAAGAGAGATTTAAAAGATATAGAAATATACTGACTGGAGCGTTGAGAACTGCCAAAAATGAATTTTTCAGAAACCAGCTGAAAGTTAAACAGGGAAACCCAAAAGAAACGTGGAAAGTGTTAAATACTATTCTGGGTAATAATGAAAGTGCTATGAATAGAAATATAAAATTGGACCAGGTAGAAGAGAAGGAAACAGCTGAAACCTTCAACAAGCACTTCACTGGCTTGATAGACAAAACAAATGAAAACACTAATATATCGGGACCGAGCTTCACCACCTATCTCAAACAACCGACATTGTCCTCCATGTATTTGTATCCTTGCGCGGAATCAGAAGTACTATCATATATTAATTCATTAAAATCTAACTCTGCTGGTCATGATGAAATTCCTGCATCTATTTTGAAGCGGATTGCTATTCACATAGCCACTCCTCTAAGTCACATAATAAATTTGACTTTGTACAAGGGTGTCTTCCCGGATAAGTTGAAGATTGCTAAATCTCTACCCTTACATAAATCGGGTGTGAAATCTGATGTAAATAATTATAGATTAATATCGATTCTACCAGTTTTCAGCAAAATTTTCGAAAAAACAATCGCAAAAAGATTGACTGATTATTTAGAAAAAAATGGCTTATTAACTAAATCTCAATTCGGGTTCAGGAAAAACCGCTCAACTGAAACAGCCCTTCTTCATTTTGTATCTGAAATTAACAATAAAATGGATAATAAAATGCATGTAGCTGCCGCATTTCTGGATATATCAAAGGCGTTCGACTCATTAAATCACAATATACTGTCGAAAAAGCTACAAAATATTGGAGTGAGAGGTAATGCTCTCAAATTGCTGAATAGTTACTTATCTAACCGATTTCAATATGTAACATGCAATAATGAAAGTTCTAGTCAAAAAATTATCAGACATGGTGTCCCGCAGGGCTCCATATTAGGGCCCATATTGTTCTTGATCTACATCGATGACATTGTTAATTGTGCTGATGCACACTTCACAATTTATGCAGACGACACAAGTATTGTAATCTCGGACAGAAATATACACAATCTGCATGCTAAACTTTCTTCAGTGTTAGACAAAATCTACAATTGGATAAAAGCTAACAAGCTGAAACTAAACGTAAAAAAGACACAGTTAATGTTATTCCAAAATCGATCGTTGTCACATTGTATAGGTGCAGTAAAGGTGGATGGTGAAATTATTCAGAGAGTACATGCAACCAAATTTTTGGGTGTAACAGTAGATGATAATTTAAATTGGAAAGATCACATTGACTCGCTCTCTACAACATTATCGAAAATAGCTGGAATCATCTACCGTACGAGATACAGTCTAACACATGATGCGCTTTTGTCATTATACTATTGCTTATTCTATTCCAAATTAATCTATTGTATTTCAATTTGGGGATGTACATGGCCTTCATTTACAGAAAAATTGAGTGTTGTACAAAAGCGCATGCTACGGATAATGTCGTTCATGAGAAGAGCAGAAACTACCAAAATAGTATTTAGTGAACTTAAAGTACTCAAAATGAAGTATGTACACAAATTTTTCCTATTACTAAGGGTGTTCAGATCAATGAAGTGTAACGAAAGTATATTTCACGTACAGAGGCATCAACAATCCACGAGAAGGAACAACCTTGACTTAAAAATTCCGAGCTACAGAACATCACTGTATAAAAACTCTATTATATATCGTGGACCAGAAGTTTGGAACTCCTTACCCAACTGGATAAAATCCCAATGCTACTTCATGTCAGTTGACACATTCAAGCGATATATTAAAAAACACCTCTATACTTTGCAGAGCGGAGAGTGACAAATCTGGGTATAGCAAGTTAATTGGAACATTGGGTATGTTGTTGGGTATTGAGTTGCGTCTTTCTTTCCGCCTTGATATTGTCTTATAATAATATAATTTGTCCTGTACGTGAGATTAAGTGCTTGTGTGTGTTATTGTTGTTGTGTATGTTATTGTTGCACGCGTATTTGCGTATGTGTACGTACGAAGGTGATTGTATGTATGTAAGTGCATGCTGCTGGGGGTATTTGGTGTGAAAATATATATGTGTGGCTTTCGTGTGAGGAAATATAAATTTTAATGTGCTAGCAAATATGCGATAAACGTCGGGAATTTTGTCACTTTCCCCATTTTGTCTCTTTTTTTCACTTTGATTAAATGTATATGAAAGTTGTGAATTTATGGCTACATAAGCGAGATTATTATGGTATGAATGGTTATAAAGGTGATGATATATGTGGATAATTTTTTGTGTGTCTAAATGTGTCCGTTTATTTTATCTGTTTATGTTAACTGTTAACGTTTGACAATATTTCGCTGTATCACGTTCAATTATTTATCAATGCCTGTCTAAAAGTCCGCTTGACAGGCACTAGCCTAATGTTTTGTGTTGAATTTTGCAATGTTATTGTTTGATGGAATTGGCAATAAACTCAATAAACAATAAACACACACACAAACGCACATACAGACACGCACACACGCAAACATGCTCACATACAGACAAACATACAAAACCAGTTGTGGTTAAGAGCAAAAACACAAATCGTAACGTAGCAAAAACGTTATCAATCAATTTAGCACACAAAAACACACTCACATACACACACACACACACGCACACACACACACACACACACACAGCAGTGATCAACACTCACACACTCATACATCCAATAACTGATAAAAAAAACAGAATGGTGCTTATGAAGAGGAGCAAAAACCAAAAAATATTTGCAACCGGAAAATAGCAAACAGAAAATTTGTTCATCTACGACAAATGATACGATTTTCTGCATAATAAATATATAACCCATGAATGTATGAGCATAAGTGCAATTAGCAATGTATTGCAGAGCTTGCAATGTGTGTGTGTTTGTGCTGCACACATGACACTTTGCAAGCGGCGGGTTTATAAAATGAAAAAAACTAAATGAAAATTATTTTTCAAGTAACTGGATTTCGTTTTTGGCAACAATCCAACTGGAACAGCTTTCAAACATGTACACTAACATACACACATGCATGCACACACACACACATACACACACACACATATACACACACTTGTACACTGACACACACAAACACACACACATCTGTTCTTCTATCGTCTTATGTTATTTGCCAACTAACTTACTATTTCACAAATGAAATTGTATCCGCCTAATCCGCAATCACTTCCTACTACCTTTCTCATCACACACACTCACACACACTCACATACAAATACACACACACACACACACACACACACACACACACACACACACACACACACACACATTACATTACATTATGGAAAAATTTATATAGCGCCCTACACCTAGAGGGTCTCTTAGGCGCTGCACACACACACACACACACATACACAAACACACACACACACACACACACACAATTGCATGCATTCACAAGGTAAAAGATGGAGAGGGAGAGAGCAGAGAGAAAATCACACCTTATATTCATCGCTAGTGTACACAATGTTATCTAAGATATAATAGGACTTCAACAGAAAAAATTTCTTAGAGTGTTTTTTGAAAAGAGGAATAGAAGTGATAGAACGCAGTGTTGGGGAGAGCTTATTGTAAAGACGGGGTCCTAAGATAGATAGACAGCGATTATAGTGAGAATGTCTAGAAGGAAAAGCAGGCTCCAGTAAGAGACGAGAATCATCAGATGACCTAAGTGTACGAGTAGATTTTTTAAAAGACAGAAGATCGAATAAATACGAGGGCTTACGAAGAATAAGGGTAGAATGAATAATTAAGCAGACGCGATAGTCAATAAGTGCCTTAATAGGGAGAAGTCCCAATTTTTGTAGAAAGAGAGATACATGAGAGCCAGCAGGGAGATTGTAGATTAGACGACAAGCTTTACTAATAACAGATTGAAGTTTGCGAAGCTGGCGGTGGTTCAGAGAAAGAAAGAGCGAACAACAGTATTGTACCCTACTGAGAATGAAAGAATTAGCTAGTTTGAAAGCAGCAGAGACAGTTAAATATCTACGGATAGAATAGATTCGCCTAATGTGAAAGTTACATACCCTAATGATATCAGAGATGTATAGATCAAAAGAAAGAGAATCATCAAGTAAAACACCTAAGCTACGAACAGAGTTAGAGAGAGGAACAGACAGAGAAGTTAAACTTCTAGAGGATTGAAAAATGATATATTTAGTTTTATCGGGATTGAGCTTAAGATGGTGGGAAAAAGACCAAGTTTCAATATCATCCAAGTGAGAAGAAACAGAAGATTGGGAAATAGTATTAGACGAGAAAAGAATTTGGATATCGTCCGCAAAGATTTGGAAAGTGACATTGTGGTGGTTCTGTAGAACACAATGTGAGCCGTATGTTGTGTGTGTGTGTGTGTGTGTGTGTGTGTGTGTGTGTGTGTGTGTGTGTGTGTGTGTGTGTGTGTGTGTGTGTGTGTGTGTGTGTAACTTGCTAGAGTGTGTATGTGTGAACTGTGTGTGAATGAGCGTGTCTCAATGGTTCAGTATGTCATGTTCGTGTCTGTATATGCGCGTCCCTGTGTGTGTGTATGCGTGTGTGTGTGCCTCAGGTTGTCGAGGGTGTGTTGACGGTGTATATCTGAATGAGTATGTGTGTTGGTGTGTATCGGTATATAAGTTCGTGTTATCCTATCGTTTGAGACTGATTCTACCGAGAGCTGAAGCGCTGTCAATATAAAGACCAGTTGATTTATGTATGTGGACCGTTCACCACATTTGGTACCCCGAGTGATTGCTTCATCTTTTGCGACACCTATTTGAACTTGTACTCATTTCAGTCGTCAACTCTATCAGCATGCAGAACTCAGGTGAGCTCACAGATTCAATGCAGCAGATTTCGAGTCCGTTTGTTTCTGCCCATGTGGGAGTAAAACCACCTCCGTTCATGCCAGAGTCTGTGGCTGGATGGAGTGCTGTCCTGGAGGCACAATTTCATCTAGCCAGAATCACATCGGAAGAAACACGTTTTTTTCATGCGATGGCTGCACTGCCTCCAGATGTGGCCGCCCGACTCAGTCCACAAGTTTTGGCTAGTCACAAGTATTCGGAGCTCAAACAGGCTTTGCAGAACAAATTCGATAAAACCAAAGCTGAAGTGATCGAAGAACTGATGTCGAGAATGCCACTACCAGGTCGACCGTCTGAGGCGCTGACAGATATTCAGAGGATAGCGCAAAAAGCTGGTGCAGGTGAAGACATAGTGAAGTATAAGTTCTTGAAATCTTTGCCTACGGCCGTCGCTGCAGCCTTAGCGGCGCAACAGGACTTGAAAATCGAACACATGGGCCCAATAGCAGACGAATTGGTGCCGCTGATACAGACAGAACCGTGTTTTGCGGCACAATCGGAAAGTATGGGGACGACAGTAGCTCGCTCTAGCAGAGGGTACACCTCACAACGAAATCAAACCAGTACCAGCCATTACTTGATACCGAGGGAGCTGCGTCCATTTTTCGATGCTCAACGACCACAAGTGTGTAGAGCACACATTTACTTTGGAAATGAGGCTCGCACATGCAAAGTATGGTGCAAATGGCCTACAAAAAGACCTGGGATCAAGTTAGAGCCGTCATCTCGCACTGTGTCACCGGCGCGCCAAGCATCTTTGTCGGAAAACTGAGTAGGCAGATGAACGTGAAAGCGACCACTCATCTGCCACTAGTACAAGTCGCCACGCGAATATTTCTTCGCCCAGTGACATTCATCGTAGACACAGGTGCTGGTGTGTCACTCATGCCGAAACGCCTGGTGGCAGACAGACATCTAGACCCATGGCCAGTTCGAATCACCGCCGCCAACGGTCAAACAATTCCAGTATATGGTCAACTGCAGCTACAGGTCGAAATTCGTGGTCTGCGGCGAACATTCAATTGGACGTTTGTCATAGCCGACATTGTCACTCCTCTTCTGGGGACGGACTTCCTGGCGCACCACAACTTGATAGTAGACTGCGGGAGGTGCGAGCTGCGTGATTCAAACACTGAGCTGGCCGTGTCGTGCAAAAAGTCATCAACGTTTTCATGTGGCATCATCATCAACGACTTGACCGCTTTTCCAAAAGAAATTCGCCCTATAATCCAACGGTATCAGTCCGTCATATCGTCTGCACCGAGTGGACCGCCTGTAAACTCCCCTGCAGCGAAGCTGGTTGTTCACAGCATTGAAACAGGCAGCGCCACACCAGTGTACGCTTCACCGCGGCGTCTAGCTCCGGAGCGAGAGAAAGCCGCAAAACAAGCATTCGACGTTCTACTGAAAAATGGCACCGTGCGCCCGTCTTGCTCACCTTGGGCATCACCTCTGCACCTCGTCCCGAAAAAGTCACCAGGTGAGTGGAGAATTACAGGCGAATATCGTGCGCTAAACACAAAAACAATACCAGATCGCTATCCGCTTCCACACATTCAAAATCTTTCATCCAAATTGCACGGTATGCAAATTTTTAGCAAAATTGATCTCCTTCGTGCATATTATAACATTCCAGTACAAGAAAAAGACATTCCTAAGACGGCAGTCACAACACCTTTCGGAATGTTCGAATATTTGTATTTACCTATGGGACTGAGAAATTCAGGAGCCACCTTTCAAAGATTCATGGACTCAGCTTTTCGGGAATCGAATTGTGTATTTATATATTTAGACGATGTTCTGGTGTATTCTCCAAATGAAGAAGACCACAAGAAGCATTTGGAGGCCGTTTTTGCAGTACTTGACAGGTACAAACTAAAACTGGCTCCCGAAAAATGTACATTTTACCAAAAACACGTCCAATTTTTAGGTCACCATGTGTCAGCTGAAGGTGTGTCACCACCCAAAGAACGTGTGTCAGCCATCATGGACCTGCCTCTTCCAAAAGACGCAGCTGAGCTGAGACGCATACTTGGCATGGTAGGATTTTTTCGTAGAATGGTGCCGCGATTTGCGCATATTACGTTTCCTCTCACAGAGATTTTGCGACTTCAACCGAAATCCAAATGTCTCGAATGGAACTCGGAGGCAGAAGCTGCGTTCACGGAGACTAAACAAGCGTTGCAGTCAGCATGCACACTTGTCCATCCGTGTATGAAAAGTAGAGAGTTCCAGCTCGTGACTGACTGTTCTGGATATGCTGCAGGTGCTGCGCTCTATCAACTAGTGCAAGGCCATCCGAAACCAATATCATTTTTTTCCAAAAAACTTTCAGAACCACAGAGAAAATATTCCACGTACGATCGTGAATTGTTGGCTGCTTATCTTGCAGTTCAACACTTTCGTCACTTGCTCGAGGGCCAGCATGTAGAATTATTTACGGATCACAAACCCATGGAAAGTGCTTTCAGAAGCACAAAATCAGCCAAATCTGATCGACAGCAAAGATACTGGAGCTTCATCACCGAGTACGTCTCAAATGTCCACCATGTACGAGGTGCTGACAATGTCGTTGCCGATTGCTTATCACGCAACATCAACAGTGTGAGTGTCGATGTTTGTGATCTACCCAGTATAGCTAAGGCTCAGAGCGTAGACGATGAAGTGCAGTCATTGAAATCGAGGTTAAAAATTGTTCAATTGAATGACAATCTTAACCTATTATGTGAAACTTCGTCGATGCAGCCGAGACCGTATCTGCCCAAGGAATGCCGACTGACTGTGTTTAAACAGCTCCATGAGTTCTCACATCCAGGCATGCAAGGCAGTGTGCGACTTGTGAAGTCTAGGTATTTTTGGCCCGGCCTTGACAAAGATGTGAAATTGTGGGTGAAATCTTGCCTGGATTGTCAAAAATCCAAGGTACACCGCCACACGAAAGCACCACTCTCGCCATTTTCGATGCCGTGTTCCAGATTTGAGGTGGTTCATGTGGACATTGTCGGCCCGCTGCCGCCATGTACCGCACCTGGCCACACATTTGCTTCACCGTACAGGTACTTGCTTACGTGCATCGATAGAGCGTCTCGTTGGGTTGAAGCAGCGCCTTTAACGAGTATCACTGCCGAGTCTGTCGCACGTGCATTTTTTTCCGTATGGGTGTCTCGCTTTGGTGTGCCTCTGCACATAATAACAGACCGTGGCCCCCAATTCGAAGCTGCACTCATGACATCATTGGCGCGGACTGTCGGCTTTCACCGATTGAGAACGACCTCATATCACCCGCAGTCAAATGGATTAATCGAGAGAGTACACCGAGTGTTGAAAACCGCCATCGTCGCCCGACGACAGGAGTGGATGGACGCTTTACCTGCTGTACTGCTGGGTATTCGGATGTTGCCGGCTGAGACGGGTTTCTCTCCCTTCACAGCTATCACAGGTGCACAACTTTTATGTCCGCGGGTCAGCATAGATCCAGCGTCACCATCAGCAGAGCGCCACGACTTTGTGCAGCAGCTGGTGCGGCATATGCGCCAAATAGATTTCTACTCACTGTCAGCTGGCAGCGCACATCGCACCAAAGCGACGTATGTGCCACACGACTTGTCTACCCGTACACACGTGTGGGTTCGCGTAGATAGAGTTCGACAGCCACTGGAGGCTCCATATCGTGGCCCATTTCGGGTGGTACAACGAACATCACATGTGTTTCAGATCGAGTTACCTACTGGAGAAATTGACGCAGTGTCTATAGAACGACTGCAACCGGCTTACTTACCGCAACCATCACAGTACCAGCATACTAAGCCTCGCTCTGTGCTGTCCGACGGGCCGTCTTGCGTGCAGAATGATTCAAGTGAACCAACTGCACCCGATACCACCGCCTCTGCGAGAGCACGTCAAAGCAGGAACACACAATCGCCGACTGGTGTAACTATCTCAAATGACGAACCTGCTCTGTCGACGCCTGGTCCGCAGTTATTGACTGCCGACCGCACTGGCTCAGGGCTGCTGCAGTCCACAAAAAGTACACGTTCAGGACGCAAGGTGCGTTTCCGTGCTGATCCAGGCTTTGTATATGTTTGATGTTTTATCAGTGAAATGTTGTTGTATGTGTTGTGTGAATATTCACTAGATGCTAATTTTATTCAACAGTGATATTTGCAGGACTTCCCATGATGTACTTGCGCGTGTTATGTAATTACTATTTCTGTTATGTTCACATATGCTGTTTTGTATGGTCACCTGTCTGCAGTTATTTCTATGCAGGTATCAGAAGCACGGAATGACATGATTGTATTGTATATGATTGTATTGTATTGTATTGATTGCATGATTTTCATTGTATATGTGTACCGCTGGCATGCTTTGTCCACTTACCCGCACCTCAAGTACGACCTTGTCAGTGTGCTCCGCAACTGGGGCGGCATGTATTGTGGTGGTTCTGTAGAACACAATGTGAGCCGTATGTTTGTGTGTGTGTGTGTGTGTGTGTGTGTGTGTGTGTGTGTGTGTGTGTGTGTGTGTGTGTGTGTGTGTGTGTGTGTGTGTGTGTGTGTGTGTGTGTGTGTGTGTGTAACTTGCTAGAGTGTGTATGTGTGAACTGTGTGTGAATGAGCGTGTCTCAATGGTTCAGTATGTCATGTTCGTGTCTGTATATGCGCGTCCCTGTGTGTGTGTATGCGTGTGTGTGTGCCTCAGGTTGTCGAGGGTGTGTTGACGGTGTATATCTGAATGAGTATGTGTGTTGGTGTGTATCGGTATATAAGTTCGTGTTATCCTATCGTTTGAGACTGATTCTACCGAGAGCTGAAGCGCTGTCAATATAAAGACCAGTTGATTTCTGTATGTGGACCGTTCACCACAACATCATGGCGATGAAGGATTTCACATATGGAAGTTAAGTAAATATTGAAGAGGAGAGGACCTAGGACGGACCCCTGTGGGACACCGTATGAGAGTGGGAAAGACTCACTACGAGAATCACTAGTACAAACAAACTGAGACCGAGTAGAGAGATAAGAGCGGAAGAATGATAGTGCAGTACCACTAATACCTAGGTTAGACAGAGTATTGAGTAGAATTAGATGATCAACAGTGTCAAAAGCTGCAGAGAAGTCCAGTTGAATGAGAAGAACATCCTTACAAGCAAGAGTAGACTTAAGAATAGAGTCATAGAGGAAGAGAAGCGAGGTTTCTGTTGAGTGAAAGCTACGGAAGCCAGATTGTTCAGGGAGAAATAGATCATGGCGCTCAAGGTAGTCCGAGATCTGGACATAAGCAGCCATTTCAAGAGATTTGGATAGCCAAGGAATTCTAGAGATGGGACGGTAGTTAGACAAACAATTGGGATCAAGGTTAGGTTTTTTCAGAATAGGGAGAATACTGGCACCCTTTGACGCAAGAAATTCGCCAAGAGAGAAAGCCGTATTGATAAAATAAGTGATGAAGGGAAGAAGTAACTCAGTACAGTGGGGAATTCGAGCAAGGTCAATAGGATCCAGGGAGGAAGAACGAGTGTGAACACGTCTCAATAGTAATCTGCAGTCAGAAATGGAATTTGGGTGGAACGAGTGAAAAATGGAGGAGGTAGCGGGAGAATAAGACAATATAGCAGGAGGGAAACGACAGCAGATATTAGAGATTTTTGTCTCAAAGAAATTAGAAAATAGGGAAGGTAAGCGAGAGGAATCACTATCAGGAAACACAAGGGTATTGGAATTGCCTAGGAGTCTATTGAAAATATTCCAAAGAGATTTACTATCAAGACAGGAGGAAATCTTAAAATTATAATAGGATTTTTTGGCGTTCTCACACAAGAGATGATGGTGACGCCGTGCAACACAATAAACACACACACACACATATACACATACACACACACATACACACAAAGTATTTCCCTATGTCAAATTACATTGTTTTATCATCTTCACATATCTGATTTCATATCTATTATGTTCTCAATTAGATTTATTTTGTCTCCTTGTGATTCTGATTTATTTCAGTATAATGTCTCCTTTTATTAATTCCCTTATTCCCAATATATGCCTCATCTTTCTAGCAAGTCGATTTCCTCTCTGACAAACATTCCTATCTTCAAACGAGTCCTATATTGTCCTTTCTATACGCTGTTACTACCCACCTATATTCCTGATGAGTTTTTCGTACAAGCTCCTTGAGTATGGTTAAGGTTAAGGTTAAATGCCTAAGTGGCAGCTGCTACACGGGAAGAAGCCGAAGCTTATGAACACACAGGCGTGTCCCGTGCAGCTCGCTGCCACCGCAGAACCGACCCTCTCCACGCTATGGCGCCACAAGGACGTAAGACGTATTAGAGAGGGCCACCTCCCCAGAATGCATGACACAACTCATGACTGATATCTGGTACCATCATTTTCTGCTGGGTGGACAGGGGCTGTGGGATTGTAGAATTCGCCCAATGAAATTCTGCTCCGCCGGGTTTCGAACCACGGACCTCCCGCTTGTATGCCAATCATTTTCTCATCTGTCCGCTTTTATTTGTAACATTCTTGACGTTGGCCAGTCCGTATTAGTCCGGTCTTCTAATAGTACGGAATTCCACCTCGTCTATGTCACTGAGGATATTTTGGATTCATTATTTTTTCGTAAATCCTTTCTCCTTGTCCTTCTTGATTTGAGCTCAGTATGATTTGACATTGTTCCGCCCCTGTTTACATAATCGATCTTACTCAGTTCACTTGCATTCAACGGTCTCAGATTTTATCTCATTTACCTGTGGTGTTCCTACTGTGTCTAGCCTAGGTGTATTTAATTCGTGATCAATTTTTCCAAATAAAATCTGTACAATTCTATCATACAATGATTTGCGCATTTTAATGCATTTTTTATTTTCACTCAAGTCTCAACATTTGTCGTTTTTGCGATTTTGTTGGGCGATTTGCTTGGCTATTTCTTGATCGTTTGTCCAGCCTCGATGGTTTAGCAGAAATCAGGTTGCCAGTGTTGGCATTTTTTTGTTGCCAACTCAGCGTATTCATCGAGCACAACTGTTTCTGTCTGTTGCTCGGCTGAGCAGAAATACCGGATTGAGCAGGAGGGATTGTTGTTTGATGTTTCTTCAAACAGCTTAAACTTAAACTGCTTGAATCGGCACGTTTGCACACACACACACACGCACACACACACACACACACAAAGCTGTTTGTTTCCATCTCTCATGATTCAAAGCAGATAAAAGCATTTGTTTGCGAATGGATTATTTGCAAAAATGCTAAGACTTCAGCATGCACTGAGGCAAACACGAAACGATATTACACGCAATTTGTCTGGGTAAAATATTTCCTTCGTAAAAAAACAATTATAGCCTAAATTAGTTGGCTTCTAATGAGGATCGAATACAAGTTATACACACACACAGGACTGGAGACGAGAAACCTAATTGAAAGTTGAAAAATTAAATCTTCTTGTTTTTTTCGTGCAATTTCCGTTGGGAAAAAATTGGCCCACCTTATCATAATATTACCTCCAAAATAATACACACACACACACACACACACACATACACACACACACACACACACACACACACACACACACACACACACACATACACACGCACACACATCTTTATCACATCTGTAAAACTAAAAACCCCTACGCAAAAAGAAACATTATCACATCGCATTATTTGCACATCACAAATCATTTTGCATTCTTTCTATTTTCCACACTTCTACACGAGCACACTCACAATTCGTCGGTAATACCCAATCCTCCTACCCAATCCTCCTACCCAATCCCAATCCCCGATACCCAATACCCAATCCTCGATAAACACACGCCAATCGAATGCATGTGAAATACAATATAGTGTTTTGTCTGTTTAGGTGTCATTTGTGTCAGTGTGAATGTATGTGTGTGTGTGTGTGTGTGTGTGTGTGCATTGTGTGTGTTGACGCTCTAATGCACGTATGCGTGCGCGTGTGTGCGCGTGTGTCTGAGCCGAAAACTGTTTTTGACAGCTGGTTACTCACCAAATTCCTTGGCCATTTTCAGATCAGCCGTGTGTATGTATGTGTGTATGTATGTGTGTGTATGTGCGTGTGTGTGTGTTTGTGCGAGTATGTTGACCAGAAGACGAGAGTGAAAAAGAAATGAAATTGGAATGATGGTGCGAAATCGCTCAAATTCTCTCTTCAGTGTAAACTCACACACACACAAACACACACACACACACACACACACACACACACACACACACACATACACACAGAGAGAGAGAGATAAGCACAGTTGCAGAGTCGTATTGCATGTGCGTGTGCGGAAAAACATGTTACTGTTTGCAAAGCAGAAAATGAAAGCAGAAAATGGGAGCAGAAAATGGGAGCAGAAAATGGTGGCAAAAAATAGTGCAGACGGGAATTGGTTGAGCAGAAACTGGCGCTTCACAGCGGAGCAGTATATAACAATTGTAGCGAGATGACGGCGTGGGGGGATGAATGAGAGGACGGCAGGGATGGGCTGGGATAAGGGGGTGGCGTCGTGTTTGTAATTCAACAAGTTTTCACGCCCAACACACAAACTTCCCGTCTTACAGACACACACACGCACACACACACACATGCATACACATTCTGCAACAATGCGTTGTTAAGCTCCCATACTCTTTCTTCGTACAAACACACTCCCATGCACTTTTATTTTTGGTGTTTTTATCGCATATATATATATATATATATATATATATATATATATATATATACATATATGAATTAAAATTAAAATATAAATTCCTTTGCTCACACATGCATTTTAAATTATACACACATGCATGCATTCCGAAGATACATGCATTTTGACATTTGTTATTTATTATTTAAAAATGATTTATAATAATAATTCTAGTTAAGACAATTGTGAGCTTGCCTAAACAGCAGCACGCCCTTTTCTCCATCGATTTCCGGCGTTAGAAGCAAATTAAACGTCTCATCGGTCCTGAGAATATACTCTAAGCTTCCTTCAATTCAATTCAATTCAATGTATTGAGCCTCCAACAGGCTATATATATACATAAACATATACATATACACACACACATATATACACATATACATATATATATATACACAAACTATATACATATATATATACACACATATATATATATACACACATACACATATATACATTTAAAAAACAAACACATACAAGCCATCAAATTGCACAGCAGCATTCAAATAGTTCAATACATGCAATATGTTTAATTCAACTGTGAAAGAAGGTGAGAATGTAGCTGTTTCGAGAAGGATTTAAGCGAGGGAGAGGACAGTAGGTGAGATGGGAGGCTATTGTATATGCGAGGAGCAGCGTGTTGGAAGGAGCGTGTAAACCAAGAAGATTCACAGTGACAACGAGGTTCAAGAAGGATTTTAGTTTGTCTTGTATCACGAGGACACGGATGTGGAGAAAGAAGTTCAAGTAAATACTGTGGAGAGTCAGGAGAATGCAAGAGTTTATAGGTGAGTGTGCAGATTTTGTGTTGAACGCGATAAGGAATAGGAAGAATACCAAGATCACGTAGATTGGATGATGTGGGATGATGCGGAGGAAGGCGAAGAATGAAGCGGCAGGCTTGATTAAGGATAGATTGTAAAATGTTGAGTGACTTCTGTGGAAGATGAAGAAACAGTGAATTACAGTAGTCAATACGAGGAATGATGAGAGCAGATACCAGAGATTGTGCAATTGATGAATCAATGTAGGGACGGATGAGGTAGAGGTTTCGAAGGATTAGACGGCAGGTGCCAGCTGTAGAAGTAAAATGTTTTTGAAATGACAAATGAGGATCTAGTAAGACACCGAGGTCACGTACTGATGAGGAAAGAGGAAAGTCAGATAGAGGAGGATGGATCTTAGGCGGGTGAAGTACGATGTATTGAGTTTTTGAGGAATTTATTATGAGCGAACGAGAAGAAGCCCACGCTGAGATATTATTGATGATATGAGGAATATAGTTTTGCTCAGACAGAGGAAGAAAGAACTGAACGTCATCTGCGTATATGTGAAAAGGAATAGATAAATTTCGTAGTATTGGACATAGAGATGTCATGTAAACGTTGAAAAGGATAGGACCAAGTGATGAGCCCTGGGGGACACCTGATGAAAGAGGGAAATTTTGAGACCGACAGCTATCAAATAGAACTGAGTAGGAGCGATTAGTGAGATAGGAAGTGAGAAGAGAAAGAGCAGAATGAGAGATTCCTATGGAGAAGAGATCCTGAATAAGAATTTTGTGATCAACAAGGTCAAATGCGGATGACATATCAAGGAGAGTGATGACTACGGGAGATTTTTGAGAAAAATGAAAAAGTAAATCGTGATGAAGGCGGACAAGAGCAGTTTCAGTGGAACGATAAGGAGCAAACCCTGATTGTAGGTCATCAAGAAGACGGTTGTTGTAGAGGTAAGATGCTAGTTGATGATAAATGGCGGACTCAAGAATTTTGGATGAAAATGGAAGAAGTGAAACTGGTCGGTAACTATTTAGAATGTTTGGGTCAAGGGAAGGCTTTTTGAGAATAGGAATGAGAATGGCATTTTTACTGGTAAGAAAAGTCCCATGAAGGAAAGAGGCATTTATAAGGTGTGTCAGAATAGGAGCCAGAAGGTGGAGAGAGGAAGATACCATGGCAAAATTAATTGGATTTGAAGGACAAAATGATTTTTTGGTGTTAGTGATGAGACGTATTGTGGTGGATATTGGTATATGGCTAAAAGCAGTAAATGAACCAGATACGGGGGCAGGGGGAGGGACGCGGTTTGTATATATTGGAAGAGATGTGCGTAAAGCGACGATCTTATCGGTGAAAAATTCGGCAAAATCAAAACAGGTGATGGTGGACGCAGGACGATTCGGTTTACGACCTAGAAGAGAGTTAAGAGTTGACCAGAGTGATTTCGGGGAAGATAATAGTGATGGTATGTGATTAGAGTAATATGATTCCTTTGCAGCACGGAGAGAGGAAATGTAATGAGCGCGAAAAGAAGTGAATGCAGACCAATCAGTAGGAGACCGGGTGCGTCTCCAGCGTCGTTCTAGTCGACGTTGGGAGCGCTGGAGTGAGACCAGGAATGGTGAGGACCAGGGAGATGGTGGTGGCCGTTTATTACCACGAATGGTGCGGAGTGGAAAAATTTGATCAGCAATAAGCGTAAGCTGAGAATTGAAGAAGGATTCAAGTTTAGTGGGAAGAAGATGCAAATATGCAGAAGGAGATAGATAATGGTGGATGTAAGCGGTAAAACGTTCTGGGTTGTATGCCCTGTAATCACGGAAAGAGAAGGTTTTGGTATAGGAAGTGACGGAAGGAAGCGGAATGGAAGTAAGAAGGAGGCTGTGGTCGGTAAATTTTGTATCAGGGGGAAGAACAGTGACAACCGGTAGGGATGGTTCAGAGTGATGAGACGGAGAAGGTGAAATAATTAAGTCTAAGATGTGACCGGCAGTATGCGTAGGAACACGCGGAGAAAAATATAATGCGTGAGAGTCTATAATAGAGAGGAATTCATTGGTATAAGGTTTTTTTGAAGGAGAATCAGGCCAAAAGTTGAAATCACCAAGAATAATAAATGAGTGTGAGAAACGCGAGATTAAGGATTCAATAAGGACAGGAAATTCAGACAGAAAATTGGGAGTGGAACCGTGGTGGTCATGGCGGTAGACAATGTTAAGACAAACATCAGTGCGAGAGCAAATTTTGATAACAAGTGAGAGAACTTCAAAAGAGCTAGGTGGTGTGGCCAGGAGTGTACAGCGAGTAACAGAGAATTTAGATTGATAAATGATACCAATACCACCTCCTGAAGAGCGATTTAGAAACAAAGGTCGAGGAACGCCTAGGAAAGAATAATGTGAAGGAATGGATGCGGAGAATATTGATGAGTCGGATTCCAGAAGCCAGGTTTCAGTTAGGCAGAGAATATCAAGGTTATGTGAAATAAGGAGTTCGGATATGTAGGATGATTTATTTCGAGCTGAACGAATGTTTAGTAAAGCTAATGACGGTGAGCAGGCATCAGAGATGTGGCGCGGTATGCCAGCAAGCCTTGAACGTCAGGAGATGAGTGTACAGGATGGTGACTGAGTTATTTCTGTACGAGCACGAATCGATTCTCTTACCGCAATAAATGAGGGACAAGATGAAGACAGAGATGAATGATCGTGGGGACGTTCCATGTGAGAACAGTTGACGCATTTCACTGTGGTGGAAGAGCAGTCCCTAGTTGCATGAGCGCCACTGCATTTTCCACACGTCAGTGCGTTGGAGCAGCGAGCGGCTGTGTGCCCGAGACCTGCGCATCGGTAGCATTTCGTTACCCAAAATCTGTCGTATACAGCACAAACTCGGAGGCTGACAAACAGACGGTCGCCGAGACGACGTATAATGTCACGGGTCCTCGGCGAAATTGACAGTACCGCGTGTGTCACATTGTTACGCGGCTTAGTGACGAAGAGCACCTTCAAGTCATCCGTTGGCGTCGCTGTCAGCTCCGGGTTCTTGAGACGAATGGATTCGAGAAGAGACTCAGCGGTAGATTCAGGCGGTACATTCACCATAGTGATTTTTGGGCGTAGTAAAGTGCGTGAAGGGGCATGCACTTCCACACCAGCTACCTGTGATCGGACACACTCCACCGCACGCTGGGCCTCATCCGACGTCTTGCATTGCAGGATAATCCCGCCATCAGGAGCAGCACGTGAACTCTTCACTGGGATGGCTGCCAGAGCAGGGGCAATATCGCCAGTGGTCACGTTTTTCTTCACTTCCAGCTGGACAACAAGCTATGACCAGCTGAACACACACAAACTCTTCTTACTCTATCGAACCAGTTGAGAACGAGCCCCGCATATGTACAGCACGAGACGCTCATGTTAACAGCTTTGACACACATGCCGACAGCATTGGTACATACTCTCGTACCTTCATTTTTGGCATTAGCCAGATTAGTCCACAGTAGTGTTTATTTGTGCTGGTTTTCAGATCTGTTAAAGTCGATAAACAAAGCTACAAATACTTCAAAAGCTATATTTAGTGGCTCTACGTAGGGAACTGCGAGCTAGGCAGGTATATACATCAGGAGCGGCACATGCAGTACAGACACGAGCATCACGCCGGCTTACTACAAGATCTTCAACAAGATCGTTCCTGCTTGGGCCCCTTCATACAGCATAAGTGTTGGCCAGTTCCCTACTAAGCGACAGGTGTTCCAGTACTTCCTTCATCTCCAGAAATTAATAGAAAATAAAGGAATGTACTTGCTACAAGGTATAGTCCGCAAAACAGTGGAAGCGCTCATTATTTTCTGGCAGATGACCCGGATCAAGACGATGACCAAGTACAATGATCAAACTATTTTGTGAGACTTCACAAAAACTCGGAAACCTAACAAAAATTTCAAGTAGAAAACGTGATTGGAAAGGCAAAAAGTAGACAGACTGTAATAATTATTGGATAGAATGTTTGACTCTGAGGAGCAGGCTACTCTCAAGTGAGAAACAAAGACGAGACTATCAAATTTTACCAAAACCAGATAACGGAAAGAAAAGCCCGTATGTCTAGCCATGACAAGATGTTTTAATCACGGTCCATGCAACAAGTTGAGAAAGCTGTCAGACTACGTCATACAGAAGAGCAAGCAATGAGCATAAGGCCAGTTCAATGTGAAAATGTTATTAGTTCTTCAGTTGTCGCACAGAAAATCACTGTTGTTGCCGACTCGTGGATTTCAAGACAATGTGACTCTCACACTCATCAGAAAAGTCCTGGAGCATGCAGATATACAATGTATGATGTACATTGTACATGTACAGATATACATTGTACATGTACAGATATACATTGTACATGTACAGATATACATTGTACATGTACAGATATGATATGATGTACATGTACAGATATACATTGATGAATTCTTCATTTCACGTTCAAAAACAAGAATGGTGGTGAGGTATCATATCAGTCAAGACTACATGCAATAATTCATTAAGGATTCTCTCAAGTATATTGCTCTTCACTGGGATACCAAGATGTTGAGAGATGTCAAGGAAGACTGTACGGTTTTATAAGAAAATTTGGTAGTGCTTGTCTCAGGACCACTCGCACATATTGAAGGTAAGCTAATGGGGCTGTCATCAATGGACAGCATCGCATACGGAGCTCGTACTCAACTGGTTCGATAGAGTAAGAAGAGTTTGTGTGTGTTCAGCTGGTCATAGCTTTTCGTCCAGCTGGAAGTGAGGGAAGCTTAGAGTATATTGTCTGGACCGATTAGATGTTATTTAATTTGCTTCCAACGCCGGAAATGGATGGGGAAAAATGCGTGCTGCTGTTTAGGCAAGCTCACAATTGTCTTAACTAGAATCATAATATTAAATCATATTCAAATAATAAATAATAAATGTCGAAATGCATGTATTTTTGGAAAAATCGTAGTTTTTCATTACAATTTTCTCTTTTGCTTAATGTAATAAAAAAATTGGAGTAAAACTACTCTAATTATTTTTACAGATACCAATGCTTCAATTTGATACGCAATTTATTCTCCAATTGCAACTGTAACATCAGTTATAAGTGAAACATCTGAGCGGTGCAAGACAAATTTGCGTATTTACTGCTGTATCGAGCGCGAAAACTTCAAGTCCAATGCGGCAGGGTATAGAGACATTTTAGACGAAAATGGTTGTGATTTTAGGGTTTTTCAGGTCAAAAAGCATGGGAAACCGTGCAGGGGGTATAAAAATAGAAATAGTTGTTTTTTGAACAGGTCTAATATATATATATATATATATATATATTATGCATGTATATGTCAACCTATCTTGTTACGTGTGTGTGTTGATGTGTGTGTGTGTGTGTGTGTGTGTGTGTGTGTGTTTGTGTGTATGTGGGTGTATGTATGTATGTATGTATGTGTTGTGTGTTATGTATTGATATGGGTGTGTATTGATATGTGTGTGTATTGATATGTGTGTATTGATATGTGTGTGTGTGTTGATGTGTGTGTGTGTGTGTGTGTGTGTGTGTGTGTGTGTGTGTGTGTGTGTGTGTGTGTGTGTGTGTGTGTGTGTGTGTGTGTGTGTTGATATGTCCACACTTGTGTATTCAATGATGCTTTGACCTCGAATTATCTTCAAATTAGATCTATTTAGATACACAACTAGAATTAAATCGTTATAATTATCTTAAACTTAATTAAGATTATTAGACAACATGAGTTGCTTTTAAAAACGCAATTTTTCTTTTTCTAATTTTAACTATATAATTGCCAATTTTCATTGCATTTTTCCTATTTTGCGCCAAACTGCATATATATATATATATATGTGTGTGTGTGTGTGTGTGTGTATGTGTGTGTGTGTGTGTGTGTGTGTGTGTGTGTGTGTGTGTGTGTGTCAGTGTGTGTGCAATTACAGACATTTGAATCAGTGAATTACGTATAAATTACATGATAAATGTCTTTCACAGCCGATGTATCCAGTCCTCTTTTACAAGCTGCTAGATTATTTCGTGCATATTAAATCAAATTTATGATTCAACACAAACTTTGTTGTTTGGCTTATAAGGCTGTTCCCGACCTCCTCCTTATCTCAAGACACTTCTCTCTGTTACTGCACATAATCACAACTGTCTTCTAGAGATTCGCTCCGTCTCCCAATCTTCCTGATCGTCAAAATGGTTTCAATTTTATGCTCCTCGTCTCTTCAACCATCTTGTTTCTCATATTGCGGTTGCTAACTCTTACAGCTCATTCTACTCTCAACTGCTTGAACATCTCCCTCGTTGCTACCGTGAAACAATACAATACAATATTGCATGCAAAAATATATTGCAAAATAAGTTTGCCCGATGGTCTTTCTTGATCGTGATTTTTCCTTTTCTGAATATTATGCCAATAATTCACCAGGAAACATTTCTGACATCGTTTCATTTGTCTCATGCAATTAAACAGACAGCATTTGAAAGAGGTTGACTGCCTTCTCTATTGACTAGTTAAATGAATCGCTTCAATTCTGGCTTTTCATTTTTCGTCTTCAAAAAATTCGCCCAGCCTCGGTCAAATGCCGGAGGCTGGGCCGAAGCAAATTTGTCTACATCCTTTGAACATCAAAACATCTCCCCAAAGACCGCTTCACACAGACGCACACACATACAGATAAAGTCTGTGTGTGTGTGTGTGTGTGTATGTGTGTGTATGCGTGTGTATGTGTGTGTGTGTTTGTTTGCAGTCTAGCGAAATTGATTGGCCTGTAGATTTAAAAGTCATCAAAAGCTGGCATCATTTCTCACTGCTTGCCCTCGGGGCATGCACACAGATTGCAAGGCTAATTAATGCGCGCCAAAAACCGCCTACCTGAAGCAGAAATCGTGTGAGCAGTAATTCGTTTGCATTTCTGCTGAGGCAGATTTCTGCTTCGGCCAGGCTAACCCACATCAGCGTTTTCATCAATTTAGAAGTGTATGTGTGTGTGTCAATGTGTGTGTCAGTGTGTGTGTGTATGAGTGTGTTTGGCATAGGCTTGTCGTTCTATTGAGCGAACGACGGCACATCAAATCCAGTCTTGTTCTCCGACATTCTGAAGATCGCCCATTAGCAGGACGTATATAATTAGACAAGCTCTGAGATAAGCATAATAATTATGCACAATTATACACTCATCACTTATGCGCACAAGCGCTCTCACATATATAAGACGGATGCGGTATGTGTGTGTGTGTGCGTGTGTGTGTGTGTGTGTGTGTGCGTGTGTGTGTGTATGTAGTCTTTCTGAATATTTATGTGTTCTTTTATGTTGTCTATCTATATTTCCCTGATTTGTTTTTGGTTATATTGGCGCCTTAATGATATTTACATATGGTGATTTTTCGTTTTTTTTTATTCAATCATTTTTTATTTAGCTCATTATCATTATACGTGTGTGGTGGATTTTGTGTTAATATTTTATCATAATTGACCTGTTGCACGATCATGTATACACAGTGTTAGCTTGGAATACGAGTTTAATTCGCTCCAAGAACGAGCTCGTCAAACAATTTACTCTTATTTTAAAACAAATTTTGCCATTGAAATTAATGGGTTTCCATTTATTCCGTTCCAGACCCCAACAAATGGAGAAAAACCCCTATAAACGTATTGAAAGGACTTATATTTTTAATTATGCTAATATAACAAATATATCTACATTCAGTGCTCTGAATCAGAGCAACTCTTAACTCTCCTTATTTTTCTGAATTTCACTTCACTGGGACCAGGTTGTGGTTCAAAATCACTCTGCTGTATTTTGGGTAATTTTACCAACAATGTGTCTAGCGATGCTTGCTATTCCCTGCGTTCTAACATGTCCCCAAAATGTGATAGAGTATCCTCATTAAACAAGTTAATTGTTCGGTCACACACTTCTTTATTAAGGTGATGATTTTCAATAAAATCCTGCAATTTCTCCCGATTTTTCAGACCTTCTCAATTTCACTAGAAGGAACGGTGTTTTTCGATCTCCTCCTCTCTTGATGAAAGATCTATTATCCTCTCTCTCTCTCTCTCTGCTGTTGCTTGTGAAGCTGGATGAGTTGGTGAGTTGTGAGGTCTTGAGTTTGCTCCTCCACCAACTCCTCCAAATCGTCGCCATCAACATTCCAATCACAACAATCCAAGTCCAAAGTTTTTCACCAGAGAGACAATTTCATCAATAACATGCACTTCTCAATCCAGACACTCATCCTGGAAGCCTTCAAGGTCTCAGTCTTGGATGCACTCAGGCCATAATGTCTTCCGAGAAGAATTCAGGCTCTCAGAATTCAGGGTGCTCACTGTTACTCCCTGTCAGGCCTAGTCAATGAGATTTAAACAGCTTATGATATTGAAATGATCCTTCCGAAACTCCCTGATGTTTTCCTCACAGGCGGATCATGTCCTCATCCTTGCTGGTATTCCAATTTACTCTGTGTACTCTGAATCGATTTTTAGGAGTTGAAATGCTCGTATTCTAAGTTCGTATTCTAAGTTCGTATTATAAGTTAAGTCTAAGTAAACTTAGTTACTCGTATTGCAAGGTTCCACTGTATACACTTTCATTTGGACTTTTGATTTGATAATTTCATTTGATTCATACTATATCTTTTATGTTTTTTCTTCATTAGCTTTCATCTTCCTGGCTACAACTTTTTCGAGGCGAACTTTTTGGCTAAACTTTTTACCACCGCAGGGTGGTAATAGTACTTGCACTCTTCCCATATTACTGAACTTGCCTTTAATTAATAATAATAATTAATATTATAACGTAAATTAAACTTATTATTTATGAAGTTATCATTTTGCAAGAGGAAAATTAAAAAGTGTATGCTTATTTGCGTGATATAATACTTCGTGGCGGAAAAATCAGTGAAATTAATTAAACAGCCAATTAATAGTTGAAGTTAATGTAATTCATAATGTGCCGTCAAATCAATAAAATGATTACATAGTTAACGTATTTTTTGGAATAAACCAATTAAATATTCATTTATATGACTCCTTAAAATGTTCAAATTAAATAACAGAACACCCAATTTTCACGTAGCTTATGTAATATATTAAATTTATCTTATATATCAACTATATATTCTTATATACTTTATAGATTTATATGTATTTAATTTTTCACCAAATTTTTTACCCTAAAAATAAAAACTGACAAAAACACGATAATAACATTTCTGACAATATTATATGTGCGTGTATAAAATTATGCAAGTATCTATACATTTAATTAACCATTATACAAATGGCATGTGTGTTTAATTGAGTATGTGTGTCTGTCTCTATGTTAGAGTTTGTGTGTGTGTATGTGCTTGTATGCGCTTCGGCGATTAACATCCAACAAGTTGAAGTAGCATGTATTATAAATTATCCCGTGCATTAATGTATGTCTGTCTGTCACTTTGTGTGTGTGTGTGTGTGTGTGTGTGTGTGTTTTCGTCTGAATACACAGGGAATATACAAGCATAAACCACAATCAAACGACTAACTGAAATATATCGCCAAGCCATCACATATACACACACACAGACATACACACACACACAGACACACACACACACCGTCTCATACACGCAGAGATACACACACAGACAAACATACACAGACACTTACAGACGTACATAGAGACACATGTACTGACACATACGCACACACAGACAGACATACACATGTACACATATCACACAGGTAGATACAAACAAGTTGGCACACACACACACACACACACATACACACAAACGTGCTCGCACGCACATACAGACAAACACTCACATACACGCACAAGCGGACACACATACACATTACATTACATTACATTACATTAAGACATTTATATCGCGCTTTTCACCCGAGGGTCTCAAAAGCGCTCACACACACACACAGACACACACACACTCAAACACATTCACAAAACGGATATATTTATTCTTCGGCACATGTTGTTGCCTTAGAAATATTTGAGAACAAAAATAATTGGGCCTTAATCATATTTACGGGACTAATATTTGATAAAAAATTAGTTTTCAACAGACTTGCGCAAACACTGTATACCATGCTGCTTATGAAAGTCAGGATATCACCCAATGTGGGGATATCTTCAATGAGAGATTGCAAAATAGTTAATCTTCAACGGCTCGTGTATGATATCTTCATGACAAGTGGATCAACACACAAAATTCCTACTGAACAAATGATCGTGAAGGATGTGTGGAGTGTTGTACTACAACTGAACATCCCTAGAAGAACAACAAGTAACTATATGATCTACATTTATGGTGTATGATCATATGGACATGGGTGTGATCATATGATTATTTGTGTAATTATGTAATCACACAATGATCATATGAGTATGTGTGTGATCATATGTTATGTGTGTGATCATATGACTATGTATGTGGTCATATGATTGCGTATGGTAACATGACAGTTTGTGTGATCATATGATCATGTGTGTGATTGTATGATCATGTGTTTGATCAAATGTAGCTAGTATATTTGCCGCCCGCCCCATCATGTATGCTTACAGCTCAATTAGTCGCAAGAAACTGTGTGTGTGATTCAGCACGACTGTAATAGATAATAAGCAAGTTCATATGTCGATATAGCTGAACACAAGAACCTCTTATAATATTTTTTATTTTTTTAAGAAGGAGAAAGTTTATTTCACACTCGAACCAGAACAAGAAGAACATCACACAAAAAAAACAGTTGCAAAAATGTTATTTTCAGGGTGTAAGGAAGAATCCTGTCTCAACCACTGAATTAATTTATAATAATTCTAAATCATGCAGCTAGGAACAATTGTGAAGTGAAGAAAAGAAAAAGTCGTCGTTTCAATTTTTGGTCAACCAAAACAAAAGTAGATCAATACAGATCAAATTAATAAAAATTAATAACAAAAAATAATAAAAATAAGGAGATGATGAGCCGAGGAAATGAACCGAGCCAAGTACACGTGATATTTTCACAATCAACTATCATTGGTGCTATCAGCTATCATTACCATCAACATTGTCAACATTGTCACCATCAACCAGATCACTGAGTCACTAATCAGTAATTGTCCATAATCAGCTTGTTCGTAACTTGTTTGAGTTTACGTTTAGAAGGAGGAACATTCACGAGAGACGGAATATTTTTGGCAACTATATGATTCCAGTACTTGGGTGCCTTGATAAACATGCAATGTTCTTCATAATTGTTATTTACTCTTAGCTCCTCAAAATGATGTTTTTCTCTTAGGTTTCTTGTATTGAGTTTCAAAATAAAATTGTGAGAAATACATGGGGGAAGTGAATTGGTTAAATAACTATGCATTAAAACCATACAGTTTGATTTGACGAGATCACGAAATTTTTGTACCTTATATTTTTAAAAAATTGGGCTTGTATGTGAACCATATGGAGCCATGTCGATAATCCTCATGATTCTCTTTTGCGCAACAATTAAGGGATTGTAATGGGTAGGATACCCCAATTCCCAATTTAAATTACAATACGATAAGAAAGGTTGAATTAAGGCATTGTATAATAAAAGCGCGTGTTCAGAGGTTAAAAACTTACGAGCCTTCGAAATAATTCCAATGTGCCTGTTAATTATTGAAGTTGTATACTTGATATGAGCACGGAATTTGAGGTCATTATCCAACATCACCCCCAGATATTTCACCACTGGCGAGTGATCAATTCGAGCATTGTCAATTGATATGCTTAAATCACTCAGCTCATTTTTGGTGAAATTATATATTTGATATTTCGTCTTAGAAGTGTTTAACCGTAGTCTATTTGCTTTGAGCCAATCTGATATTGTAGCCACACACATCAATTCTGTTCCATGTATGTCAAATGTGTACACTGTTTTATTGTATTTGCATTTGCCAATTGTATCACTGTCACTGTATTACCGCGAGTGTCATTACGTATTAATTCCGTTATATAACAATTATGTGTGCACGGTGTTTGTATATGCTTTTGATTGTTATTGCTGTTTTATTTATCGCAAAATGTTAGACGCGCATGCGCGTCAGACAAACACACACACACACACACACATACACACACATTCATCATGTTGCACACGGTAGCAGTGACGTCACGTGTAACACCACACCGTACGGTTACAACGTGCGGTATATAAAGCGTGCACTTTCGGCAATAAAGGTCTCTTTCACGTCGTCGGCTCTGAGTTTGACTGGTCTCCACGGTACCGCTCCCGCTCCCTGTAAAATTAGCGAGTTAACCCACGCAATATACATTTCGGTCTTTTTAAAGACCACATCGCCCTCACAGCGTTTTGCCAAGGATAGATTGTGCTCTGCCGCCTGCCTTGGACTGAATACCGTAGCCGGTTATTCCTCCGAGACAGACACCCATAGTGGTGGGCTTGAGCACATTTGATTCTGAGGCATCAGACGTTCGCTTTAAACCGTCGAGTCTGGCTAGTGTCACTTAGCGGTGCACTCCCAGCTCGGACGTCTCTTAGCAAGACGGAAGGTTTTTATACCGAGCGTCGCGCTGTAGGGTAGTCGATTTCGGGTCGACAGACAGGGCACAGCCTGTCGTTCCAGTGCGCTGCAGTTGGCGTTAGTGAGTGACTGGGTCTCACACCCTCCGTCACTCGTACACTACGCCACTGGTTCACGGCACACCTGCTGCCACAGCCACTGGGACTGATCGCTAGCGGCATCATGCCCATCAGCGACACTGGTGACCCCGTGCAGAGCACGGCAGCGCATGGCGCTCAGCCTCATGGCTCCGAGCAAGCGGTACCCAGACCCAGCACCACATTCCGACTGCCAGTGTTCCTACCGGAGGATCCTGAAGTCTGGTTGGTACAAGTGGAGTGTGCGTTTGATGTGGCCTGCATCGAGAGCGACGAGACGCGCTTCAAACTTGTTGTGGCAAACCTGCCGCCACACATCGCCACGCAATTGAAGGACGTGCTACGTGGACCCAAATCTTTCGCTGCTTTGAGCACCGCCCTGCAGGAACGGCTCGCGCAGTCAAACGCCAGTCGACTGGATGCGTTACTGTCCAACCAACAACTGGGCGACCAGAAGCCCACCGCCCTACTGCGCTCTATGCGGCATGAGCTCCGTTCAGCTGGCGATGTTCCTGCAGACACAGGCCTTCTCCGCACACTGTTTCTTCAGCGCTTACCACAGGAAGCACGTGCTGCTCTGGCATTACTGCCAGCTTCTAGCACACTGGACGAGCTCGCCGGCGCCGCCGATCGATACCTGGAGGCCAGCGGTCTTTCATCTCGACCCACAGCAGCTCAGCACGTCACGGCCATCCAGCAGCAGCACCCACCTGCTTTGGAGCAAGTGCTTTCTACACTCGTGGAAGCAGTGCAACGACTGGAGACGTCCAACAAGGAGCTACGCACAGCGCTACATGACCGCCCGACGTCACGTGATCGGCAGCAGTCCGTCGCGTACAACAATCGCCGGCGATCACCGTCACCACGACCTACAAGGCATCGTCAATCCTTCAGTAGAGGTGAGACGCACCACAGTGCATCACGCTCACCACAACAGCCAGCACATTCACAGCGGGGGCGTATCTGCCATTACCATGCGCGATTCGGTGCCGATGCTCGTAAATGCTCACCTCCGTGCTCATGGGCGTTAAACTGAAGAGCCCCCAGCACGTGGCGCAGTGTTTGGGAGGCAATGCAACGTTAGTGCCATTATTGTTCGTGAGTGATAGGGCAACACATGAAAAATATCTCATAGACACTGGTGCACAAGTGAGTGTCTTGCCATACAAAAGCAACAAACATTGCTTTTCACGCACCGCAAATCAGACACGACTACGAGCCGCCAACGGGTCTGCCATTGAGATGTACGGCACCAGACACCGCACCGTTACCTTCGGCAACGGCGCAACGTGTCCGTGGACATTTCTGGTCGCTGACGTAAATATGCCTATTATCGGCGCGGATTTTCTGCGAGCACACAGATTGGTCGTGGACATCAACCAGCAACGGCTACTACGAGATGGCGTCGTCCTGAATACGGGCTCGATTCTACAGCTGACAGCACCCGGCATTCAGGTGATTGCAATGCCGCTCACCGCCTACCAACACGTCCTGGACGAGTTTACGGACCTGACAGCTCCTCCCACTGCACCGTCACAGGTGAAGCATTCAGTCACACACCACATCGTGACCACCGGCCAGCCAGTGTTCTTCAGGCCCAGACGTCTGCCACAGGGTCGCGATGTCATTGCCAGACGCGAATTCGACAAGATGTTGAAACTCGGCATCATACGCCCATCGTCCAGCAACTGGGCATCACCACTGCATCTCGTGCCGAAGAAAACACCAGGTGAGTGGCGCCCATGCGGCGATTACCGTGGGTTGAACGCACGCACAGTGCCTGACAGGTACCCGCTGCCGTACCTCAGAGATTTTTCAACGCACCTGCACGGCTGCACGTTATTTTCTACGCTGGATTTGGTACGCGCTTATAATCAGATTCCTGTCGAACCGGAGGACATTCCAAAAACCGCAATAACAACGCCGTTTGGGCTTTACGAAATGGTACGTATGCCATTTGGCCTTCGCAACGCGGGACAAACTTTTCAACGGTTCATCGACGAGGTGTTGCGCGGAGTTCCTCATTGCTTTGCATACCTGGATGCTATTTTACTGGCCAGCCCGTCCGAAGCACATCATGAGAACCTCCTACGAACCGTTTTCACTCGACTTCAACAGTACGGCATCGTCGTAAACAAGGACAAGTGCGTACTCGGTGCCAAACGCGTCAAGTTCCTGGGACACATGGTAGACTCTGGCGGTGTCCACCCACTTCCTGAGAGAGTGGACGCCATACGTCACTACCCATTGCCATCCAGCCAGTCCGGACTACGACGCTTCTTGGGTATGGTAGCGTACTACCACAGATTCATTCCGAACGCCGCCCATATGCTTCAGCCCCTCCATGCGCTCATCACACACCGCGCCAAACGCTCCAGAGCTGCCGTCGCCTGGACTGTGTCAACACAAGATGCGTTCGAATCGATCAAACACACGTTGTCACAAGCAACTCAGCTCGCCCATCAACGGCCTGGTGCTCCGCTCAGCATCGTAGTGGACGCATCAGACACTGGCGTAGGAGCAGTGTTGCAGCAAGAAGTCAACCATCAGTGGCAACCGCTGTCATATTTCTCAAAGTCACTCGACAAAACGCAGCGCAAGTACAGCACCTTTGGACGTGAGCTTCTCGGTGTGTACCTGGCAGTGAAACACTTCCGACATATAATCGAAGGGCAGCATCCCTGTGTATTCACCGACCACAAGCCGCTCGTGAGTGCACTCGGTGCCGCATCCGATCGTCATTCTCCCCGTGAGCTGAGACATCTTGACTTCATCAGCCAATTCATCGGAGACATTCGGCATATTCCTGGCAAGGACAACGCAGCTGCTGACGCTCTATCGCGTACTGTGACTATGCTGACACAACCAAGCGTACCCATTGACGATTTCACCGCACTCGCGCACGCTCAAGTGGAGGATCCGTCCATAGAGGAAATCCGTCGTTCACCTGGCTCACTGAAGCTCAAGGACGTCAAATTGACAGACGACACTACACTGCTGTGTGACAAATCGACCGGATCTTCGCGTCCAGTATTACCGGTGGCATTGAGGCAACCTTACACGAAGTTTCTCCACGACATTTCTCACCCGGGTGTCGACGCCACTGTGAAGTTGGTGAGCAAGCGTTTCGCATGGCCCAATATGGATAGAGAAGTGAGACACATTGCTAGAGCTTGCATCCAGTGCCAGAAAAGCAAAGTGACTCGTCACACCAAATCACCAATCGGAACATTTGACGCACCAAAAGAACGCTTCGACCACATCCATGTTGACCTCGTGGGTCCTCTACCCCCGTCTCGTGGTTGTTCTTACATCCTCACTTGTGTCGACCGTTTCACTCGATGGCCGGAAGCCATCCCCATTCCAGATTCACGCACCGAGACAGTCGCACGTGCGTTCATCAGCAGCTGGATCGCGAGGTACGGCGTGCCAACCACCATCACAAGTGACCGCGGTGCTCAATTCGAGTCGGCGTTGTGGAGTGACATGCAGCGCATGCTTGGTTGTCAACGAAAGCGCACAACCAGCTTCCATCCGGCCTGCAACGGCATGGTGGAACGGCTGCACCGGCAGCTGAAAACGGGCCTGAGGGCTCACGATCTCACCTCCTGGACAGACGCTCTGCCTCTGGTTCTGCTAGGCATCCGAGCCACGCACAAACCGGACATCGGTGCCACAGCAGCGGAGCTCGTGTACGGCTCTACGGTGAGATTACCCGGAGAGTTCTTTCACTCTTCAGCACCGGCTTCTGACCCGTCTTCGTACGTGAACAGACTGCGACGTCATATGGCGAAACTTAGGCCAACTCTGCCACGTCCGGTTCAGCAGCGTTCATACGTTCCCAGTGCCCTGTCAACGTGCACTCACGTTTTCGTGCGCAAAGATGGTCATCGCTATCCCCTGGAGAGTCGGTACGACGGTCCCTTCTTGGTGAAGGCCAGGACTGGCAAGACCATTACCATCATGCGACGCAGCAAAGACGACGTCATCTCCATTGATCGCTGCAAACCGGCATTTGTCGAAATAGCTGAAGAGCGTGTTGCTTCATCGCCGATCATAAACGACTCCACGTCAACAGAACCTGACACTACCGAGTTGTTTGTCAGAACCGACGCGCCTGTTCACCGGACATCTGAGTGCACAGACAGCAGCACGCACAGAACTTCACAGCACACACACCCACCGGTGGTTACAAGTAAGTCGTGCATCAGAACACGCAGTGGACGCATTGTACGTGCCCCACAGAGATATCGACATGTCGCCTTTGTACTCGACAGTCTAGGGAGGGGTTAGTGTAGCCACACACATCAATTCTGTTCCATGTATGTCAAATGTGTACACTGTTTTATTGTATTTGCATTTGCCAATTGTATCACTGTCACTGTATTACCGCGAGTGTCATTACGTATTAATTCCGTTATATAACAATTATGTGTGCACGGTGTTTGTATATGCTTTTGATTGTTATTGCTGTTTTATTTATCGCAAAATGTTAGACGCGCATGCGCGTCAGACAAACACACACACACATACACACACATTCATCATGTTGCACACGGTAGCAGTGACGTCACGTGTAACACCACACCGTACGGTTACAACGTGCGGTATATAAAGCGTGCACTTTCGGCAATAAAGGTCTCTTTCACGTCGTCGGCTCTGAGTTTGACTGGTCTCCACGGTACCGCTCCCGCTCCCTGTAAAATTAGCGAGTTAACCCACGCAATATACATTTCGGTCTTTTTAAAGACCACATCGCCCTCACAGCGTTTTGCCAAGGATAGATTGTGCTCTGCCGCCTGCCTTGGACTGAATACCGTAGCCGGTTATTCCTCCGAGACAGACACCCATAGTGGTGGGCTTGAGCACATTTGATTCTGAGGCATCAGACGTTCGCTTTAAACCGTCGAGTCTGGCTAGTGTCACTTAGCGGTGCACTCCCAGCTCGGACGTCTCTTAGCAAGACGGAAGGTTTTTATACCGAGTGTCGCGCTGTAGGGTAGTCGATTTCGGGTCGACAGACAGGGCACAGCCTGTCGTTCCAGTGCGCTGCAGTTGGCGTTAGTGAGTGACTGGGTCTCACACCCTCCGTCACTCGTACACTACGCCACTGGTTCACGGCACACCTGCTGCCACAGCCACTGGGACTGATCGCCAGCGGCATCATGCCCATCAGCGACAATATGTTACTTAAAAGATTGTTGGCTTTACTCGTCAATTCATCTTGTGTAGAGGCTGAGATAAAAACAGCAGTGTCGTCAGCAAACATTAAAAATTGCGATGAAGTGCTACATTTAAAAAGGTCATTAACATAGATTAAAAACAGTTATGGTCCCAAAATTGAACCCTGAGGTACTCCCATTTTGACTTCTTTTGTACTTGAACAACAACCATTAAAATCAAGAAATTGCAGGCGATTTGACAGGAATGCCTTGAGAAGCTTTATTGTTGAATCGGCCAAGTTGTAGAAGCGGAGTATGTCCAGCAGGATAGCGTGATCTACACAATCAAAAGCTTTTTTTATGTCAAGGAAAATTGTAAGCGCGATTGAGTTAGAACCACGTGCTTTGTTAATTAGTTGAGTTAAAAGACCGATTGGCATGTAAGTAGATCGTTGTTTTCTAAAACCAAATTGAAAGTCAAATAGAAGATCATGTGTAGTAAAGAAATCCATGAGTTGATTATATAAAATTCTCTCTAGTACTTTAGACATAGGCGTTAAAATTGATATAGGTCTGTAGTTAATAAAGTTTTGCTTGTTACCTTGTTTGAAAATTGGAATGATTTATTTCATATTGGAATGATTTCATATTACATGATTCCAGTCACCTTATCGAAGAAGATCATTATTGTCAATCGATTTTGCCTTCCTTCAGTTATTTGATATTAAAGCAGCAAATATGAAATAGTATATTATAAAAATGACACTCAGATATAACGATAATTCTACGTGTTCAGCAGTTCTTGTACCCCCGGAGACATACAGCCCCTCTCCCTGCACCACCAGGCTACGCCACTGCCGCAGGACAATAATCGTCGGACATAAATGAAGGATGCAGAAAACGAAACGGGCATTATAATAATAATTATATTAATAATAGGATATTATCAGCATAAGCACGAAACTATATTTAATAAGATTTTAGCAGTGAAGACGATGAAAAACATATGTTAAAATAAATGTTCAAAAAAATTAATACCTGAGTTAATACTGAAGTTAAAGTTAAGGCAAGTTCTGAAGTTAAGTATGCGATCGGAAACAGCTCTGAAGAATAACAAGGAACAAAATGGCAACATAATAAAGTAATGGCCAGTGTGGGGGTCGAACCCACGACATTCGCGTTATTAGCACGACGCTCTAACCAACTGAGCTAACCGGCCCTGACTGACACTAATTATGAAGGATGCTGAAAAGGAAACGGGCATAATAATATCAACAATTACGGCTGTCAAAAGTTGATAAAGTCACTTTTTCACCTGAAGGTCACTTTTTCATAAGCTACCTAAAACTTCATGAAAAAGTTATGTACGACAATTATTAAAGAAGTTATTAGGTTACCTGTAATACCCAATTGACACTCTGGATATTTTCATACAACAATGTAATTAATTATCCGCAGGATAGAATATCAAATATAACGATACAAACACAACCAAAACTACACGCGGTCCCAACACACCACCAACGTCCTCATTGAGGCGTTACTGCCGCACAACGAATATTACATAGATAAATAATATTAGTCACGACATTACATTCACTCCCCTTTTGAAAAGAACTCTCTATATCTCTCTGGAGGGCGTCGTGGTCTTGTAGATCGACGTGGTGCAGAGACAGTCTCCTCCGGCCCGACTGCTTCCTCCGTCGGATGGTCAGGAACTTGTTCAGCGCTTGTTGGATAACCCGGAACGTGGTCGGCACTGGTCGGAGTCACAAGTCCTTCCTCCTCCTCTTCATCAAACGTACCTGTGGTGTGGTTCAGGTTGACGTTTGGACATGGCTTGAAGAGTGAACTGTTTCGCGTCACGGTATGATGTTTGTGTCGAGCGGTTGTCATTGTACCCTTCACTCGATCTACAGTATACGGTGTCGGTTTGAAATTTGTAGTCAGCTTGTCCTTTTTGGTTGCTGGTACGAGGGCTTGATCTCATACTCTCAGTCGTTGATGTTTGCTTCTTTTGTCGGCATAAAATTTCATCTTGGTCTTCGCGGAGGTGTCGTGATCACGAACTGTGTTGTCATCCATTGGTGGAAAACTTTCAGGTAACAAAGACCTCACAGACCTACCAAACAGCAACTCACACGGTGACTTTCCAGTCGAAGGATGAGGTGTAGATCTGTACTGCCGAAGAAACGTATTCAAAGCTTGTTGGAGAAGTTTTTGCTCTACAGATGCTGCAGACAAGGCTCGTTTCAGTGTTCTCATGATTCGTTCAACGTGCCCATTTGCTCTAGGCCACAAGGGAGTTACTTTACGGTGCTGAAAACCGAGGTAGTTGGATAGTTGTACGAATTGATGACCATTAAATGGTGGACCATTGTCTGTCTTGACGATCTTTGGTGTGCCAAACAGGGCGAATGCTGAGTCCAGAAGTGGTGTTGTGGCATTGAATGATGTACTTGATGTGGGATACACTATCGGGTATCGAGAGTAGTCGTCAATGATGACAAACAGTTATATGCCGCTCGGTAAAGGACCCATAAAATCAACGCTCACTTCATGCCATGGTCGGATTGGCAGGTTGCTCATTGGAAATGGTTCAGGTTTGTTGGGGCTGCTGGTTGATTGGCATGCCATGCATTTGCTGATGGTGTCTTCTACTTTCTTGTCTATACCTGGAAACCATACTTTCTCACGAAGTAGACTCTTGGTTTTCACAACGCCTTGATGTCCAGCATGAGCCAGGCTGATCACTCGGTCTTGTAGACACGGTGGTATGATAATTCTGTTGCCTCGAAGAATGGTTCCCCGGTCGGACGATAAGGTAAGTTCATCTCTGACGTTGTGCATGCTCTTCAGGAAGTGCTGATCGACATCAGGATTTGATTGGTCAATCTTCCAGTAATCTGACTCTATCAGCTCTGTCAGACGAATCATGGTAGGATCACGGGAGGCGTGATACTGCACTTCTTCGAGTGTCATCGCCTTCGGGATTACGTTTTGGATGATGTAGTTCACATATTCTTCAGCATTTTCTGATTCAGATGAATTGGTGACGTCGTCGATAGGGTGGCGGGACATATACTCAGCTGGATTACATTTTCCAGTCTTGTACTTGATGTGGATGTCGTATGGCTGAAGACGGAGTCCCTATTTCTCGATTCTTGCTGGTGGTATAGATTTCGGGTTGTTCCAGATGAGTTCACCTGGTTTGTGATCGGTTACAACGGTGACAGGTTGACCACACATGTAGATCCTGAAATGTTCACATCCCCATTCGATTGCGAGGGCTTCTCGTTCGGTTTGAGAGTACCGCTGTTCCACGGGTGATAGAGCTCGACTAGCATAAGCTACGATATCGGTGACTTCATCATGTGCCCCACTGCGCTGAGATAAGATAGCAGCTATGCCGTGTGGACTAGCATCAACATTTATTTCTGTGTGCTTGCTTGGATCAAAATACGACAAAGTTGATGGACTAGATAATTTCCGCTTGATCGTTTGAAATGCCGATTCTTCTTCAATGCTCCATTTCCACGGTGTATCTTTTCGTGTAAGAGCACGTAGAGGTGTAGTGATGTCAGCATAATCAGCAGTTGGTCATACCCAAGAAACTTTGTACTTCGCCGACGTTTGATGGTGCTGACATGGTTGATAATGCTTTCACATTAACGGGATCTGCAGATATGCCTTCTTTGAAAAAATTGAACCCATAAAATGTCAGATATGGTACATCAAACTCACATTTCTTCGGTTGAATAGTTAAACCACTCTCATGAAGACGACGAATAACATTGCGTAACGCTTGCTCGTGTTCGGATTGTGTCTTGCCATAGACGATGATGTCGTCTGCAAAATTTCGTACGTTTTGAATTCCGGCGAGAACTTGCTCGATCGTTCTTTGGAAAACTTCTGCTGCAGAACAGATGCCAAAATTCAGTCGTTTGTATCGGAAATTTCCAACATGGGTAGAAAATGTTGTGATTTCTCGGCTCTCTGGGTGCAGTTCTAGCTGGTGATATCCGCTGCGAAGATCAATTTTACTGAAATATCCGGCTCCATTGAGGTCATGAATGATGTCGTCCACTGTTGGAGAGATATGGCGCTCACGCTGAATTGCCGTGTTTGGGCAGCGCATGTCGACACAAATGCGAATTTCTGACCGATTTTTCGGTTTGGGAACACAGACGATAGGTGACACCCAAGGTGTTGGTCCAGATACCGGTTCAATGATGTCTTGTTCCAACAATGAGTCGATTTCAGCTTACACAGCTTTCCGCATGTGAAAAGGAATTCTGCGGTGAGGTTGAGCGACTGGTGTTACGTTCTCGTCGACGTGGATTTTCACTTGGTGACCTCTCAGCATGCCGATTCCCTGGTCGACAGGATACTCTTTCAGGAGTCTCTGAATCACACTGCCAGACAGTTGCCGCACAGAACGGACTATCTGAAGTAAACCAAGTTCCGTGGCGGTCTCATAGCCCACAAGTGAATCGGTGTTAGATTTAACCACATAATAACATGTTTCAACACACTTCTCACCTTTCGACAATTACACATCAACAGCTCCAAGAATATTTAACGGCGTCTTCAATCCATACGCGTACAACTTTGTGTTGGTCGAACGTTTAGTTACGTTTCGAACGTTAGTTTTGGTCCTGGTCGAAATGAGTCATACACACCTTTCTCGAGTACGTTTGCGCTGGCTCCAGAGTCGATGAGCACTGGCAATGGCTGATCATTGATATACACATGAACAATAGGTGTTTTTGTAGATTGTTGATCGATTGAAAACACATACTCAGCATGATCCTTGCAGGTAGATTGATCAGAGTCTCTGGTCACTGATATTTGTCTGACGTTTCTCCCCTGTCAGTCTGATTAGTTGTCACGCTTCGTTGTGCACGCTGGTCGGTAATGTTTGGTGGTCGGTGATTGTTCGTGGCTGGTGATCTTTGGTTGTTTGTGGTAGGTCGCTGACCGTTTGTCACTGATGATCGCTGACGACAAATCTTGCTGAAGTGGTTTCTCTTTCCGCAGGAGTAGCACTCTTTTCCGCTAGCTGGACACGAATTTTGTCCTCCAGGATGTGGATAATGTCCGCCGCACAGACCACAGATGGTAGAATTCGAGTGTTGGTTGCGATGGTTATGTTGGTGTGTCTTACGATCATTTTGGCGCTCCTGGTCATAACGAGCACAAACTCTGTTGACGGCCGGTTGTTTGTGATGATTTTCAATCTCTCTCGCCTGTCCTTCTGCGTTCTCCATTGCACGGCCTGCAGATAGAAGCGCTGATAGTGACATCTCCTCGAGCAACGCTTTGCGGCGCAATCTGTCGGACACACAGCCTTGAATGATTCTGGATTGGATCTCTCTGTCGGTGTTGGTGAACTCACAATGTTTGGCAAGTTTCCGCAGTCTGGTGACGAATTCATCTAGTGATTCGTTCGGTTCTTGTCTGGCTGACTGGAACGTGTATATTTCGTAGTGCACGTTGCGTTTCGGTTCAAAGTACGTTTTCAGTGCATTTATCATTGCCTCGTAGGCAGCCACACCACTGGTCGGTGCTGGTTCTGGTACGGTGAGTGTCTGATAAATTTCATGCAAATCTTCCCCGGCAAAATGCAACAACAATGCACATTGACGCTTCACGTCGGTAATGTCCATCGCAATAAGATAATTATCGAATCTAGTAATCCATTTTGTCCATCGTGGACCCACTGGTTTGGTGTGAACATCGAAGTTCGGCAGCTGGTTCGGTGATAGATTCATCATAACAGATAGATTCCCAATAAACAGACAGATACTCGATAAAACAATGAAAAACTATTGTTTTCACCTCGTCGCCATTTGTAATACCCACTTGACACTCTGGATATTTTCATACAACAATGTAATTAATTATCTGCAGGATAGAATATCAAATATAACGATACCAACACAACCAAAACTACACGCGGTCCCAACACACCACCAACGTCCTCATTGCGGCGTCACTGCCGCACAACGGATATTACATAGATAAATAATAGTAGTCACGACATTACATTACCAAAAGTTACCTTTTCATCGTTGGCTTACTTTTTTGCTTTTAAGGTACCTTTTTGCTTTTAGGTTACTTTCATAACGTCAGGTTACCTTTTGTTATATTGCTTGTTATTAGGTAAGTTTACCACGAAATTTGGTGACTTTTTGCAGATAAGAGGCACAAAAACTGTATATATGAGGATAAAATAGGGAAAGAGATGGAAGATCAGGTCTGAACTTCAAGAAATGTCCAAGTTTCTGCTTTTAGGATTTAGCAATTAATCTTCACCTGTGCCACTCGATATTTATACGTTTTTGGGTACGCAGGATAGTGTTATTCCATTTTAGGAAATGTCCACGAACCGGAGGGTGTCGTGAGATGTTTGGAGCGTGGAATAGTACGATGTGTGAGCTCTCTATACCAGACACTGCACTGTAGCACTTGACAGTACGTATTTACTTGAACAGGAAGTAGCGCGTGATTTTCAGGGCATGAGATAGCGCCATTTTCCCACGTTTGACATTTATAAGACTGTGAGCACAACGTGTATTTACTATAGCGCCGGTAAAACACAAGCGCGAAAAACGGAAAACATCAATTGTGTTAAACGACAATTGTAAAGAATATGGGAGAAATGAGCAGGTAAAAGAGAGGGAAGTCACAAAACAACCAAAATGAGAAAATAGCAAGCACAAGCACAAAGAGCACATTTCCAAAAATAAAGTATATTCAAACATTAAAGTCGACAGAGAATTGAATTCGACAGAGAAACTTCACAATAGAAAAAAAAGGAAGCAGCAACTGTGCTCAAGACAGGGAAAAATAAGACAACGAGGAGAATTGAAACAATCATGAAACGGAGAAATAGTTGAAACAATATCACAGAGAGGCGAAAGGAGAGAGAGAGAGTGAGAGACGGGATCAAATGAAATGTCAAAAAGGTACAGGCGAAGCCGACGGCGGAATTAACAAAATGTAGAGGCGCGGGTGATATGAGAGGGAAGAGAATTATACAAGCGAGGGGCGTAAAAGAAGAACGATTTAGAGGACCAGGAAGATTCATTAGATGCACGAGGACAAGAGAGTGATTAGGAGTAATCATAATAGGAGAATATCATTATAGGAGAATAGGAGAATAGGAGAATATCAATAGGATCTAATAGGAGAATATCATTATTTTCAATCAATCCTGCCTTCATTCAGTTATTTGATATTAAAACAGTAAATATATAATAGTATATTTGAAAATATCACTCAGATATGACGATAATTCAACGTGTTCAGTATCTCTTGTGCCATCCCCCTAAAACATGCCCCCGGGGTCGGCCCCCCTCCCCCCTACCCCGCACCCCCATTTACGCCCCTGTAGCAGTAGGTGTATTTCAATTATGTTGACCGCTAAATGCAGCTATCACTAATTGTGCCGTATTTTGTTCTATCATCTCCAATGTCTATATTCTATACATTTGACAATTTTAATTGTCCCATCTGAATTTATCACTGTCTCAATAAGAATTAAATTTTTCATGTTGAATACAAAAAAATGTACTGATAATAATAATAAAATTTGATACTAAATAGAAAAGCAATAACATACGTTGTGTTTCTAGTTGGGACAATTCAAATATCAGTTGGGACCAATATAACTTCACTTGGGACAAATTTGATTTCACTTGGGACAAATCAAATAGTAAATGGCATAATCATTGTGATTCTATGGGGTTGAGTAGCTAGTGTGTGTTTCGGCTAGTGTCTTTTCCACAGGGTTTGACTTTATTCACTGTGTCACCGGATATGTGCGTGTTATCACACACACACACACACACACACGCACACACATACACACACATACACACAAATACACACACATCAACGCGCCAAAAGAATACACAAACAGTACACACATATCTGTTATGCACCATTTGATCCGGGAAAACGCTGATTGTCTGTGTGTGTGTGTGTGTGTGTGTGTGTGTGTGTGTGTGTGTGTGTGTGTGTGTGTGTGTGTGTGTGTGTGTGTGTGATAAAGGGGGGGGGGGGGGGGGGGGGTACACAATGAGGGGGCCGGAAGTTGGCTGATGTCCCGAAGAGTTGGCTTCTCGTGTAATTAGCCACTGGGCAAGAAAGACAAACACACATACACACACTGATACATACACTGATACACACACACTGACACACACACTGACACACACACACACTGACACACACACACACTGACACACACACATACACTGACACACACACACACACACTGGCACACACAGACTGACACACACACTGACACACACACTGATACATGCACACACCGACACAGACTGACACACACACTGTCACACACACTGTCACACACACTGACACATACACACACTGACACACACACACACACACATACATACACAATCAGGACGGGGTGCGGAGGCAAACGCATTTACTCTGGAGAATTGTGTGTCATGCATAACAGGCAAGTTGTATACACACGCAATAACAGTGGCTACTTACTACTATATTCACACACACACACACATACACACACACACACACACACACACACACACACACACACACACACACACACACATAAGCTGTAGAAGCCCTAATTCTAGTCTCTTAGTGTAGAAAAGATTTGTAAGTTCTTAGCGCAGGAGGTATGAAAACAGAAGACCGAATGTATGGAAATAAATTTAAGGGTACTGCTATTAATTATTAACGGCTTATGAATGATACAATTATCAATGATCATGTGATTTCCTAGTGTTGCGTATCTAAATTAAAGTAAATTCAAGTGATTGAAATACTCGTGGATCTGGAAGATATACTGACAAATGATAGGATTGGTGATAATTATTTGAACAGTCAAGTAAGTCTGAGGTATGGGACCATATTCGACAAATCATTGAGAATATGGAACCATCAAAAGGTTGAGAACCCAACCAACCACATAGAAATCAACGTAACATGTTTGGTTGCATCTCCCAGTGGGTGTGTGTGTGTCGGTGTGTGTGTGTGTGTGTGTGTGTGTGTGTGTGTGTGTGTGTGTCGGTGTCATTGATCGGCGTAATCATCATCTATCAGCCGCCACAGCAGCGCTGCCAGTCAAACACTGTGATGCCCAATCTAGCGATTTTTCGCGTCAGCAGCAATTAGATAGCAAAGAATACGAGCTGCACACAGACACAAAAACACATACACATATACATACAGACACACGCACATATACATACAGACACACACACATATACACTGACACACAAACAGACACACACACACATGTACAGACGCATACTGACACACATACACAGACGCATACAGGCACATACAGACACACACACACACACATACAAACACACACACATATTCTGTTAAATTCTACAGCGTTTTCTGATTTGTTTCTCTTGTATGTATAAGTCTCTATTTATCTCACTAGTTTCGTCTGGTTTTCAGAGAGTTTTCCCAATAACACTGAAAAACTCATTTTCGCCCGAGGCACCTTTCGACTTTTATTAAATTCATCTTCAGGGGTATATCTATCTACACATAACAATCATAATCAAATAGACACTGAACCGAAATACAAATTTGAATGAGACGTTAAATATTCTAGAAAATGTCAATATAAAAGTATATAAAATTCATGCCGAGTGCACATTTGCACTGCCGTTTGATGTAGTTAAATTCTGGCTAGGTGCAGGATGTTGTGATGCGCTTCTCTGTTGGTTGTTGATGTCGTTTTGTTGTCTAATAGATGGAAGAATTACGTCAGGCTGTTGTTGGACGTTTATAGTTGGTTTCCTCGTACAAATCAACACTGCTTCTATCATTTTGAGCTTTCTGATGTTATGCTCCTGGCAAATGACGGATGTATTGTCAGTGAGGATTGTTCTGATATGTTTCACAAACGCAGTGTAATTAGCTCGTACATCAAGAGGGCGTTAATTCACTGTTCAACATGGACTAATACAGACGCGGAAATCAATAGAGTCGGCAAATTATTGACTAATAACGGCTACACACAAAAAGACATCGATGACGTAATCAGACAAAAACTACATGACTTCATGATTAAGACTGAAAACAACCGAGACAGAGACCAAGATACACTCAAATTGTATTACAGAAGCACTATGAGCTCAAATTACAAATAAGACGAAACTGCACTTCAGAAAATCATTAGGAAACACGTTACTCCATGTCAACCAGAAACAAAAACATATTAGTCGATTGTCAAGAATAGTTGCCTACCAAGAACCGAAGAGACGCTTGGTAATATTATTTTGGTAATATCCTAACTGATTGAATTTTTTTGGAGATTTTATTATTACTTACCCATAATTACAATGTATTTGGGCGTTCTACTAAATATATATAAATCTAATTATATATAATGGGGTTTTCAAAATATATATGCAAATACCTGGTTTTTCAATCATCAAATTTTCTCAAAATTCTGACCAGCTGGTGGAATTTTATAGAGCGGCCCCATATAATAGAACGACACTACGAGAGAAGGTTTGAAAAATAGAAGGCTCTAATGAAGGTTTTATGGTATATCTGTGTTTCAGTGGTGTCGTGTCAGTGATGTCGTGTCAGTGATGTCGTGTCAGTGATGTCGTGTCAGTGGTGTCGTGTCAGTGATGTCGTGTCAGTGGTGTCGTGTCAGTGGTGGCGTGTGTCAGTGATGTCATGTCAGTGATGTCGTGTCAGTGGTGTCGTGTCAGTGATGTCGTGTCAGTGGTGTCGTGTCAGTGGTGTCGTGTCAGTGGTGTCGTGTCAGTGATGTCGTGTGTCAGTGGTATCGTGTCAGTGATGTCGTGTCAGTGATGGTGTCAGTGGTGTTGTGTCAGTGATGGTGGCAGTAATGTCGTGTGTCAGTGATGTCGTGTCAGTGGTGTCGTGTCTGTGGTGGTCATATAATCTTCCTGTGACACTAGCTGGTACGTGAGTATTCCCTAGGGTACTACGACGAACCTGTTGCCCAAATGGACGGCATGTCTGTGTGTATGTGTGTCTGTGTATGTCTGTGTGTGTGTGTCTGTGTAAGTGTGTGTGTGTGTGTGTGTGTGTGTGTGTGTGTGTGTGTGTGTGTGTGTGTGTGTGTGTGTGTGTGTGTGTGTGTGTGTGTGTGTGTGTGTGTGTGTAAGTGTAAGTGTCTTTGCCGATCACACCTGACGCAATCATAGGTAATTGGCTAAAGGTACTGCACACACCAGCTGAGCAGAAATTCTCCCACATGACTTTTGCTGATTTTGCCTTATAAACAGCATTTGTATTTTTAACCGCTTTTATTTCAACTTGCGCTCGGGCAACCCACATTTGTAGTATTTCAATATTTTCTAGCGTTAGCAATTGACAAGTGGTCTTAAAATAGTTGCATGTTGACAAGCATAATGTCGCGCTATATTGATTATTGTATATATTATTATACAATTATACAGGGAATATTATTTGATTCATTTTTATTAATATTATAATTAATAATAGTAATTACAACCAACTCTAGCACTATTTGCAATTTGAGATGGCCTCATTTACCCGAAGCGCAGTGGCGGATTCAGAGGGCAATTTTTGGGAGGGGCTGAATTTATTTGAGGGACTGAGTTTTCGGGGGGCGATCAGTCATGTACATGCATCATCATGCAACGTCTTTGCGATAATGCTTATATCAACAAATTCTACAAGAAAATGTATGTGCTTGAGCTTGTAAAATCTAAGTTTAGATAGGAAGTTGAAAGCTTATGAAGTTACTTCTTTAGAAATCTTTATTATCCTGTATATCTGTATATTTAATTTATTTCTTTTTTTATTCTCTCATTAAACTTATATTTTTCAAACTCTCTTTATCTCTACACTTTTGTATGTGCTTCCAGTGCATGAGGCCACTGCAGGGTGGTAATAGTGCTTGTACTCTTCCCCCATGCTACTGGATTTGCCTTCAATTAACAATAATATTGAGAAAAAATACAATAATAATAGCCTCACATTAAGCAACGTTATTATATAAATAATATTATTACCAAAATTAATAAGAAATAGTTAATATATAGCATTATTATTAAAAAAAATTATATTTCCCCTAGGATAACAAAGTTTGTATTCATTACGCAATTAATCATGTGACACCGCCAGATTCATCAGTGCTACAAAGCAGAAAATTAATCACTAATTTCTGCTCAACATTGACAGTGCACCATCAATAACAGCCCACGCGTGTCTGTATGCTCGTGTGTGCGTGCGTCTCTGTGTAGTGATGAATGTGCACGTACGTAAGTGTGTGTGTGTGTGTGTGTGTGTGTGTGTGTGTGTGTGTGTGTGTGTGTGTGTGTGTGTGTGTGTGTGTGTGTGTGTGTGTGTGTGTGTGTGTGTGCTGCTGTTAATCAATAAATCAATGTATTTTGTAATTAATCACACAAAAAATTACCATGCAATACAAACATTTGGTCTATATTGTATTTTGGTCATTTAAATATTGTTTTAGTCATACTTGTTTGACGATATTTCATTTAGATTTTCCCATTCCCTACAGATTGTTTATTCTTTCACATCTACCCTTTATATAAGTATTTATATCACATGCGCACAAAAAATCCGTATGTAGAACAGCATTTTTCACAAGGACACACACAGATACATACAAACAAACATAAGCACACACACGCACACACAAACGTGCGCACACATGCACACACACACACATACACACGCGCGCAAACACACGCACACACGTACAGACACACACCCAGGCACACAAGCGCATTTCAAAATGCATCATTTTTTGAAGCTCTTGATGCGCAGACTTTGTGGACAATTGACACGCTTGGGAGACGTATTTGGAATAACACCCCAATGTATGTGTGTGCGTGTGTTGTACTTGTATGTATGTGTGTGTGTGTGTGTGTGTGTGTGTTTGTGTGTGAACGGAGAATAAATGTGTGTATGAGAGTGGAATTCAAATAAGGTATGCGTCAAGTATACCTTGTGAAGTATGGCATAACATAGAGGCAAAGTTAGTCTTTCTCAAAAGTGACTAACAAGTGGACTTTAGATTGAAGTACATATTCGGTCAGACAAAATAATAATCTGCACATTCCAAAAAAACTCATCTAATTAAAATATTGATCTGAGGTATTAATTAATTTAAAAAATTTATAGAAGTTACGTTTGAGAAGAATATTCAAATTATAATTAATATGATATAGCATAACATTTCTAAATATATATTTGCTTTCAATTGAAATAAAATTGAAATAAAGATAGTACTGTAATCCTTAGTTTTGATAATTTAAACACAAAATTTGAACAATTATTATTTTAAATATTCTTACTTACATTTATGGATTTACTATGCACTATCATTCGTCTTGTCCTTTTTGTCCCGTTTTCTTGTCCGTCTTGTCTTTTTATCTTGTCTACTTTGTCTTTTTATCCAACCGTCTTGTCGTTTTGTCATGCCTATCTTGTCTTATTCTGTTTTGTCTTGTCTTTTTCGTCTTGACTTGTTGTCTTGTTTGTGTACACGTTCTTCACTCCTTACGGCTGCATATTCGTATTCCCGGCTGCATATTCGTATTCGTCTTCTGCATCTGACTAGATTTTTTGCTTCTAGATTATTATTTTCATAAAAATACTCCCTACACTTCAATTATGTACATTATTTACATTTCAAATACACACACACACACACACACACACACAAATTATTTCCACTTCCAATATGCACGAACCACTTCCGTACCACTGGACATGCGTGTTTAATTAAAAAATTAAAATTTAACCTACTAATTGCGTGTAATTAATAAAAACAATAATAATACACAAAACATATTGCAATTACAACAATCCGTACACTCGCTATCTCGGCCGGAATGGCGAGTCATTACACAAGCAACGAGCCGGAATAATCACCGGACTAATCTCTTGCGTCGCTTTCGCTCACAAATTGATGTCGTTTACCAAAGCGCATGCGTGCCTGTCTGTCTGTCTGTGTGTCTGTGTGTCTGTGTGTCTGTGTGCACGTGTGTGTGTGTGTGCATGTTGAATTTAGAAAATCACAGTCGGATATAGCGAGCGTGCGGGGCGTGCGTTTTTGGCGCCAACAAATCCGTCCACAGTGTTATCCGCACGCCGGACATCAATTTTGCACACGTCCACCCTCTCACACACACACACACACACACACACACACACACACACACACACACACACACACACACACACACACACACACACACACACACACACACACACACACACACACACACACACACACACACAGACAGGCTCTCACACATGGCTCTAATCGGCACATGTATATTGTAGAAGCAAGGTGAATTTACACGCCACTATATCCTCGCCCAAGTTCCTAGCCCCCCTAGATAGCATGTCCCCTTTTTAGGTGTTCGTGTCCTTGTGCAATAGTGGCACGATTGCATGATGGCTCCCCGGAGGAAATTGATCCTGAATGTTCACTGGTTGCACTGGGGTGACATCGGATTGTAATTGATTATTTATCACGAAACACTCACACACATACACACATACACACACATACACACACTCACACATACACACACTCGCACATACACACACTGTCACGCGCACACACGCGCACACACGCGCATACATATACACAAACATAAGGGCTGTTCGTGCTCTTTTTTCCAGGGAGTTTTTCCTCTCAAGCTATATGTGTGCGTGTGAAGACCTCAGCATATCCAAGTGCAGTATCTTATGCAAATTCACCGCTCAGCCTCTGAGCGAAATTTCTCAACAAATTGTCTCATCTCTCTCTCTGATTTATTCTCTCAGACTCTCTCCTTCTCTGTGTGTGTGTGTGTGTGTGTGTGTGTGTGTGTGTGCGTGTGTGTGTATGTGTGTGTGTGTGTGTGTGTGTGTGTGTGTGTGTGTGTGTGTGCGTGTGTGTGTGTGTGTGTGTGTGTGCGTGTGTGTGTGTGTGTGTGTGTATCTGTCGCTCATCAAGACCACTGTGGCATTCACTGTTGATTTTCGCTCTTGCTATCAGTACATTGTCAATTTCTCCCGAGTCCAACACACTGTCGCCGGCCAACCTAATACTTTCATTTCCTCAATCCATTTGCCTGCGTGCGCCAGTTAGTGCACATGCGTGTTTGTGTGTGTGTGTGCGTGTGTGTGTGTATATGGTAATGGTTAAAACAGTTGAAGTATGTATGTACATATTGTTGATGTGAGCATGTATGTGATCATGTGTGGATGCAAGTTAGTATTATCAATGGTGTTATGTTTGGTTTTTGTTATATCCCACCCTGTGAGTCCCAGTATTACTCACACGAGGCCTTTATTGGTATTCGAGAAAAGGTTATGAGCAATTACATGCGAAACGGACACGTTATTCTCGGTGACATGAATGCGATGTTTGGGCGGGCGATAAGAGAATTGGCTCATCTGTACGAGATACCGGGTTTCACTGTATCTTACCCAACAATTGAAGATGTTTGAATGAATGACAATGCCGAATTGCTAGCGGCAATTTGCTTAGACAACAGTCTTGTGATATTGAATAACCTGAAAACCACAGATCGCCATGTCGAAGGCAGTAAAACCTACAGAAAGAAAGATAGGTCGGTTTCAGAACTAGAAACCTGTGTGATGTCCACAAATATGGTACAATGTGCAAACGATTTTACCATCATAAGGAGAGGATCAATCTGACCATACCCCAATAAGTGTAGCCCTGCGGTGTTTCGACTTGTGTTTGAATAATTTCGCGGCAAGAGCTTCTATGCTTGGATATCATGCAGTATTGCACGACAATACCGCCAAATATCATGTTGCAAGAAAATCTATCAAGTATAAAAGCATGATAAAAGATAGACTCACAGATAATATTTCGTGTGGTATTATTCCTGAAATTCAATCTAACGAAGATGGAAATGTTTTGCAAAAAAACATATCTGATGTGTTGTATGAGTGTTCAAAGCGTGCTCAGCGATTGCATGGCGCATATGAAAGTCGTGATATCACGTATTATCATATGGGAAGATGGGAGAGACTTCTACAAGCAAAAGATAATGCAAGAGTGTGGAAAGCTGTTAATTCGAAGGGACTTTGGAAGCAGATAGAAATGATATAACACGTCCAAGCGATCGTGAATTCAAGAAACACTTCAAACGTGTATTACACCCTGCGACGGCATCTTTACCTGTTCAGGTGAGCTCTTGTGTCACGATCCCTGTGCTCGACAACCCCATCAGTCCTATGGAGGTGGATCTTCAGATCAGAGGGCTGAAGGTGGACAGGGCGTGTGGACCTGATGGAATAAGCCCGGGCATCCTCACCGTACTACCCGCCGAGTGGCTGTTTGCCATCACCTCATTGTTCAATGCAGTGTTCGGCTCTGGTGTGCTTCCTGTGGAACGAAGGAGAACAATGATGTCCACCATCTTTAAACGAGGGGACAGGACAATCACAGATAACTACAGGTGTATTAGCGTGATAAATTATATCAGTAAGTTGTACGATATGGTGCTCTGTAGTAGATTAAGACAATGGTTCTGCCCGTATCGTGAACAAGCCGGAGCTCAGACAAAGCGAGGATGTACAGAGCACTGTTGTGTCACTGAGACTAATAACGGACATGGTCAAAGACTGATACTTTTTGTTGTGTTCGTATATTTCAGTGAAGCTATAGTTCCGCGTAACAAATTGTTTAATATTCTGAAGAAAATGGGCTGCGATAGAATGATGTTGGCGGTACTAGTGGTGATGTACCGCGTGACGGAGTCTGTGATCGGAGGAGCCGTTTTGACTGTCACTCAAGGAGTTAGACAAGGGTCAACAAGGGTCTTCCTGACTCTTATTTATAGTGATCATGAATGAACTTGTGAGGATGTTGAAAAGACAGTGTGGAATCGATGGTTTCCTGAGCTGTATGCATGCGTTATTGTTGATGTACTACTACTAGAGAAACAGTATTGCATAAAGTAGAAATACTGAAGTCATTTTGTGACGAGCATGGGATGGTGATAAATGAAAATAAAACGAAATTGTTTGTAATTAGTGGAAGAGAACGTGATGCTGAACCACTACGGATGGACGGGCTTGTGATTAGCTCCTGCAATCAATATACTTACCTGGGCTCCCCATTCACCAACGACGGCTCGACGTCGTCTGCGATTGGAGCGTACGCTGAGGGCAAAATGGGACACATGCTGGAATTTATAGCTTTTGTCACTAAGAACAACGACGTCCTTTTTCGGTAAAGCGAAGAGTTTTTGATGCGGCTCCTATGTTGACGCTACTGTACGGATGTGAGTCATGGGTTGGAGGTAACCTGAAGCGTGTGACAAAACTATATAACTGGACTTTGAAACAAATGATGGGCGTCAGAAAATAAACCCCCAACGATGTACGTTACACAGAGATGGGATGTCAGCCACTACCTGAACTAGTCAAGATGAAACAGCACATTTTTTATTCCAAAGTGGTAGCCGATAGATCTGACATGACGGATGATCCCTTAATGTTTTGTTTGGATGTTGTTGAGAAAGCTAACACAGTCATGATTAGAAGCATTGCTGGGTTCGTGAATTCCACAGTGTCGTCTATACAAGATGTTATGTCCACTGTTGATAAACGTGTCACGATGGCGAGCGGATCACCAAGTATTGTGTATCGAGGTATGACTCCCAGTTTCTCGGTGCACTGTGTGTACAGAGATACTAATGGAAAAACATGTTGTGGAGAACTGTCGTGTCTCAAGATGCATCAGACATTCAAAGGGCCCGAAGAAAATGAAAGAGTTTTTTAGCGAGAAATATTCCCATCGTGTCGCATGCAAAAATATTTACGATATTTTGAATGAAAAAATTTCTGAAAAATTTGCCGATGAAATGTTATATGATGTATTATGTCGGGTTTTTGTGATTTAATTTGTTTTACTTATTTTTGTACTGCAGTATTTTTGATGTTGGGATTTTAACAGGCGGTATACATACCCCTTGGCAGTATGGGAGCCAAAAGTGAGGTGTATGAGACTCGATTTCCAACTACTGCTAACAATTATCAATGGTTTATTAGAAA
>OU696592.1:1968125-2075625 GCA_916048095.2 Sacculina carcini | reverse complement strand
ACAAAGACACAATGAAACAATGAAACACAATGAAACACAATGACACACAATGACACACAATGACACAATGACACAATGACACACAATGACACACAATGACACAATGACACAATGACACACAATGGCACAATGGCACACAATGATACACAATGACACACAACAACACAATTACACACAATGACACAATGACACAATGACACAATGACACAATGACACAATGACACAATGACACAATGACACAATAACACACAATGACACAATGACACACAATGACACAATGACACACACTGATACACAATGACACACACTGATACACAAGCACTTGTCGCTTGAATGACGCCTTGTCGTCAAATTTGACGCCTTGTGGACGAATTCGGCGCACAGACGGTGACAAAATTGACACGGTCCATTGTGTGTGTGTGTGTGTGTGTGTGTATGTGTGTGTGTGTGTGTGTGTGTGTGTGTGTGTGTGTGTGTGTATATGTGTATGTGTGTGTGTGTGTGTGTGTGGTCAGTGTTTCGGAACGGATGGTGGACAGTTAAACGGATTTCATTCAAGTCGAGGCTCATACAATTGGTCATTGCCGGAACGAACGGAAGCTCTCAAACTCTGCAATTCTTCAGCGCCTACTCTCTCCCTCTCTCTCTCCCTCTCTCTCTCTCTGTGTGTGCGTGTGTCTTCATGCAGAGTAATCTCGGTGAGTTCAAGCAGAACTAGATGGAAATTGATCACACACACGCACACACACACACACACATGAAAATTCGCCGTTGCAGGATGTGTTTAGACTTTTTTAGCCTTTTTTCTATATTAAGACAGACAAAAATTTCACTGTCTGTGTCATCTAGTCTGTTTATTTAGTACATTTAAATTTGATCTTGATTGATTTATGTCAGTTGATTTAATTCATCCGTGTAGTGTCAGTGATGTCGCGTCAGTGATGTCGTGTCAGTGGTGTCGTGTCAGTGGTGGTGTGTCAGTGGTGTCGTGTCAGTGGTGTCGTGTCAGTGGTGTCGTGTCAGTGATGTCGTGTCAGTGGTGTCTTGTCAGTGATGTCGTGTGAGTGGTATCGTGTCAGTGATGTCGTGTCAGTGATGTCATGTCAGTGATGTCATGTCAGTGATTTCGTGTCAGTGGTGTCGTGTCAGTGATGTCATGTCAGTGATATCGTGTCAGTGATGGTGTGTCAGTGGTGTCGTGTCAGTGGTGTCGTGTTAGTGGTGTCGTGTCAGTGGTGTTGTGTCAGTGATATCGTGTCAGTGGTGTCGTGTCAGTGGTGTCGTGTCAGTGATGGTGTGTCAGTGGTGTCGTGTCAGTGGTGTCGTGTCAGTGGTGTCGTGTCAGTGGTGTCGTGTCACTGATATCGTGTCAGTGGTGTCGTGTCAGTGATGTCGTGTCAGTGGTGTCGTGTCAGTGGTGTCGTGTCAGTGATGGTGTATCAGTGGTGTCGTGTCAGTGATGTCGTGTCAGTGATGGTGTGTCAGTGATGTCGTGTGTCAGTGGTGTCGTGTCAGTGATTGTGTGTCAGTGATGTCGTGTCATTGATTGTGTGTCAGTGATGTCGTGTGTCAGTCATGTCGTGTCAGTGATGTCGTGTCAGTGATTTCGTGTCAGTGATGGTGTGTCAGTGATGGTGTGTCAGTGATGTCGTGTCAGTGATGTCGTGTCAGTGATGTCGTGTCAGTGATGTCGAGTCAGTGTGGTCGTGTCAGTGATGGTGTGTCAGTGATGTCGTGTCAGTGATGTCGTGTCAGTGATGGTGTGTCAGTGATGTCGTGTCAGTGATGGTGTGTCAGTGATGTCGTGTCAGTGATGGTGTGTCAGTGATGTCGTGTCAGTGATGTCGTGTCAGTGATGGTGTGTCAGTGATGGTGTGTCAGTGATGTCGTGTCAGTGATGTCGAGTCAGTGTGGTCGTGTCAGTGATGGTGTGTCAGTGATGTCGTGTCAGTGATGTCGTGTCAGTGATGGTGTGTCAGTGATGTCGTGTCAGTGATGGTGTGTCAGTGATGTCGTGTCAGTGATGGTGTGTCAGTGATGTCGTGTCAGTGATGTCGTGTCAGTGATGGTGTGTCAGTGATGGTGTGTCAGTGATGGTGTGTCAGTGATGTTGTGTCAGTAATGGTGTGTCAGTGATGTCGTGTCAGTGATGTCGTGTCAGTGATGTCGTGTCAGTGATGGTGTGCCAGTGATGTTATGTCAGTGATGGTGTGTCAGTGATGGTGTGTCAGTGATGGTGTATCAGTGATGGTGTGTCAGTGATGTCGTGTCAGTGATGGTGTGCCAGTGATGTTATGTCAGTGATGGTGTGTCAGTGATGGTGTGTCAGTGATGGTGTATCAGTGATGGTGTGTCAGTGATGTCGTGTCAGTGATGTTATGTAAGTGATGGTGTGTCAGTGATGTCGTGTCAGTGATGTTATGTCAGTGATGGTGTGTCAGTGATGGTGTGTCAGTGATGTCGTGTCAGTGATGTCGTGTCAGTGATGTCGAGTCAGTGGTGTCGTGTCAGTGATGGTGTGTCAGTGATGGTGTGTCAGTGGTGTCGTGTCAGTGATGTCGTGTCAGTGATGTCGTGTCAGTGATGTCGTGTCAGTGATGTCGTGTCAGTGATGTCGTGTCAGTGATGTCATGTCAGTGGTGTCGTGTCAGTGATGTCGTGTCAGTGAAGTTGTGTCAGTGATGTCGTGTCAGTGATGTCGTGTCAGTGATGTCGTGTCAGTGATGTCGTGTCAGTGGTGTCGTGTCAGTGATGTCGTGTCAGTGGTGTCGTGTCAGTGATGTCGTGTCAGTGGTGTCGTGTCAGTGATGTCGTGTCAGTGGTGTCGTGTCAGTGATGTCGTGTCAGTGATGTCATGTCAGTGGTGTCGTGTCAGTGATGTCGTGTCAGTGATGTCATGTCAGTGGTGTCGTGTCAGTGATGTCGTGTCAGTGATGTCGTGTCAGTGATGTCGTGTCAGTGATGTCGTGTCAGTGATGTCGTGTCAGTGGTGTCGTGTCAGTGATGTCGTGTCAGTGATGTCGTGTCAGTGATGTCATGTCAGTGGTGTCGTGTCAGTGATGTCGTGTCAGTGGTGTCGTGTCAGTGGTGTCGTGTCAGTGATGTCGTGTCAGTGATGTCGTGTCAGTGGTGTCGTGTCAGTGATGTCATGTCAGTGGTGTCGTGTCAGTGATGTCGTGTCAGTGATGGTGTGTCAGTGTCGTGTCAGTGATGATGTTGCAGTGATGTCAGTTATGCAAATGATGGCGTTTTATCTGGCACCATTTGTGTCATACGCGCAGTGATTCCAGAATCGCCGCTCATAAACTTGATTCGCCCATAAAAACGCCATAATAATGCAGGCTTAGGCGGGAGGTGCCCGGCTAGCGTTTGCGCGTGCGATTGTGCCTGGGGCGCTTCCTTTTTCCACGCTTCAACTATGCATCGGCCGATGATTTTTGTCACAACGGAGGCGCTTCGGGCGTTGATTGCATGCGCACGCTAAAACACACTCAACTGCCTATTGCCTACGTCCCACCGATCACATATCGAATCGTCACACACACACACACACACACACACATACACACGGGTATGTCATCATGCCAAATTCATGCGACACTTCCAATCTGGCGCGTGCACGACCTGCTTCGGTTTCTGCTGAAGCTGAGCAGAAAAGGTTGAGCACGCGAGCTGAGCAGAAATTGACGGGCCAATGAGAGCCGGTGTGGTGCGTGTCGCTTTTGCCTGCGGGAAATTGTTTCAATCCAGTCATATTACGCCTCGCCGATAATTTCAATCATAAACCGTCACCTTGATTGTCACGCGACGAGGCTACCGCTAAATTCAGCGGCCCACCGCACACACACACACACACACACACACACTCACACACACGTACACGCACATACAGATAAACAGATAGGCAGACAGACACACACTCTTGCAACAGAAGTGCCTAAATCGTCAATACGAGGAAGAAGGAATATGAAGGAATGGAAGGAAGGAATGAAGGAATTGCGAAGGAATGTATGAAGGAAGATATGAAGGAATATGCATATAGCGTATATGCAGGATATGAAGGAATGAAGGAATATGAAGGAATGAATATGAGGAATATGAAGTTATTTGAAGGAATTTGCATATAGCGTAAAACCTATATTTGAACGGTACCTCTAATTAAACGTCACTGATAAAATCTTCTCTTTTGGCAATAAATAAGATTGACAGATATTTATTAGTGAATTTGTGATTAGTTACCGGTGATCGCTCTTGTTGGTATTTGAATTTGTGTAATAAGTCCGACTGAGATCACTGTAGAGTAAGCTTAACAATAAATCTGTAAACAGTCCAAAACACATTGACGATACCGAAAAGTAAGCCGCCCACCTCAATTTGTAAAGATGGTTTCTCTACAGCAACGTGAACTTTACGTATGATCCTCCGTTCATGTATCAGTCGAAAATGAAGTTGAAATTGAAGTTGAATAGCAAAATACAGCTAATGAACTATGAATGCATCAGCGTTCACTCACAAAAACACGAACAAGAATTACAACACTGACTTTTCATGAACTTTTCTCGCTGATAATGAACTTTGGACTGTTTTTATTTTGGCGAGGTTTCAAATGAATAATTTCCCATCAATTCTTACACCCTGTATTTGTGGAATTTGTTAAATAAACATGTATACGTTACGTGGTTCTTTTTTCAACACTACGAAGGGGGAAGGTTCGAAAAATAGAACATCATGCCGTTCAAATATAGATTTTGCAGGTAGAAACCTGTATCGAAATTAGTTTTTGGCCTCATTCAATTAGATATACGTGAGCGCCAATTGTTAAAAAATTATTTTGAAGGAAAAAAATAATAATTCACCATAAATCTGCCGGATTTTGTCAAATTTTGTCAACAAAAAAAAGTGGCTTAAAATTATGTAGTTATAATCGTGATTTTAATTATAATAAATAGTTATAGTTATAATTACAATTGTAATCAGTGGCGTCGGCAGGGCAAGGGGGGTTGAAATGGCTGAAACCCCCTCCCCAAATGTGTCAAACCTCTCCTGAACCTCGCCATGAATCCCTATCATTAACATTTCAAGCGTATTTGCTAATGTTCCGCCAAGACCACGCATCTTTCTGCTTAGCCTCCCCTGGAAAATATCCTGGTGCCGCTACTGCTCATGTCTAAATTGATACTATTATCAAAAGTGCAACTCATCTGGAAATATTCAAATATTTTCTATTCAATGGTGTTCTTTATTTATTGCAATTTAATAAAATTGCCAGCGGGCAAGTTATATATAATATTTACGTTCCATTTAATAATTTCATATAATACAATTGGAAATTTTAGATTTACGTAAAAAATGTACATTGAATGTGTGTATGTGTGTGTGTGTGTGCGTGTATGTATGTGTGTATGTATATGTGTGTGTATATATGTTTGTGTGTGTGTATGTATGTGTGTGTTTGTATGTGTGTATGTGTGTGTGTTTGTATGTGTGTTTGTATGTGTGTGTGTATATGTATGTGTATATGTGTATGTGTGTGTGTGTGTGTGTGTATGTGTGTATGCAAGCCGCTGACGACATCAATATAGCAAAATGGCTGTAATTTGCATAATGTCGACTTCTGGCACACATACATACATACACACACACACACACACACACACACACACACACACACACACACACACACACACACACACACACACACACAAATACATGCACGCGCACGCACCTTGCCAAGAAAGAGCGGGCCGGAAAGAGAGTTATGGCAGAGCATAAGAGCATGTGAGTCTGAGCTGCGTGTTAAAGATGAGATGTCACAGGTTTTCTAGCAATGGTCTTAGTGGCCTTGTCATTGTAATTGAACACAGCACATATAGCGTTTCTTAACCTGTTTTCAGTGTTGGCGAATTTGTTTTTAAATCAGCTGTCATTTATCGTACAATCTTGACAGCTATATGAAAAACATAATAACAAAAATCACTTAATAACAAACTTTTGCATTCAATATGCATTCAATTAGCTTAAACTTCCTTTAAATTTCCTTTATGTTTTTTTCCTGGAGTAACATAAAGCATGGGTAAAGATATTCTTCACTTGGTTTTTGACAAGAATTCTCGCATCCTTTAGGAACTAGGCTAGCACCCCCTAGCACCCCCGATTAAGAATCACTGACATATAAACTTGCACACACACACACATACACACACACATCAATTACATATCGACTCTTGTAAACATTGCATTCAGTAATTTTGTCGACAAAATTGGAGTTCTTGAAGACAGCAGAAATTGTTCAGTAGAACTCTGCTGGTCAAGCAGAAACGTTCAAGAAGACAGAAAAATACACTCACTGCGACACAGCGAATAAGACACAGAAGACAGAGAGTAGGAGAGTGATAAGAGAGAGCGTGAGGTGATGGTGTTTCGTGACGTCACGGTGGTTCACAGGCAAACCGCCAGCACAAAACATGAGCGGGAAACAGTTTCGGCTCATGTTTTCTGCTCAGATCGCGTGTCATTTTGGATGTGTGAGCAGAAATATCAACGACCACCCACACCACACAGCAGTAACACACAGCAGAAACACAGAGCAGTAACACAGAGCAGAAACACAGAGCAGAAATGCGACAGCTCCGACGTCCGACGACATGAGACTATTTCTGCTCATAATTCTGCTGAATCGATGTACGTGCCCTTGTATGCGCGTGTGTATCTGCACGTGTGTGTGTGTGTGTGTGTGTGTGTGTGTATGTGTGTGTGTGTGTGTGTGTGTGTGTGTATGTCGGTGTGCTGAGCTGGTAAATGGAATTTTCGCTAGGCCAGCAACTGTTGACATCTTTGGCTGTGTCTGACACGAACATCACCCACAGCGCTAATGTGCGCGTCTGTGTGTCCGTGTGTGTGTGTGTGTGTGCGTGTGTGTGTGTATGTGTATGTGTATGTGTGTGTCAATCGGACACGTTTGGTACGAGCCAACACGGTGGATTTTCAGTTATAAACCGTTGAGGTTTTCAGCATACAACTCTCGCCGTATCACTGGACTTGCCCGTAATTAATAATAATAATAATTAGTATCATTATTAGAAATATATATATATATATATATATATATATATATATATATATATATATATATATATATCATCATTATATATATATCACTATATCTATCATTATAATAATAACTATTACTATTATAAATTACGACACTCTTTATTATTGTGCGTAGATTAGACCGATCACAATATGTTTCATTGCCATTTCTCATCATTTTCAGAGAATATTTTAATTTCAGTCCAAGCGTTTCATTGCTGATTTTATATTGCATTTTTCAGTGATTTTGTAATCACATAGAAAAGCTTAAGAATCCCTGCTGTAAATTGATTTTAAACACTCAATGTATGGTTGTGTGTGTTTATGTGAGTGTATGTGTGTGTGTATGTGAGTGTATGTGTGTGTGTGTGTGTGTGTGTGTGTGTGTGTTAGTGTGTTTCCAAATGCACACGCAATTTCGTACAGCGCAGTTCAATTGCTAGAAAAGAGGCATAGATATGTTGGTTTCCGCCCAACAGATAGCGGAATATGCAGCAGGTAACAAATTAGCCCAATCTGGCCACACCGCGGCGCCGATTTGGCAACACGACGAATTGCAGCGAGATCTGGGGTTCAAATCTGGTCTCGGCATGTCTATATTTATGTGCGGTGCGCGTGTGAATTATGTAGCGACAAAGTGTACGCTTTCACACACACACACACACACACGTATTCACACACACACACATACAGACGCATACACACACACATACAGACGCATACACACACACGCACACATACGCACACACGCATACACACAAGCCAAATTACCTGTCGAAGAGACATAGCGTCCCATAAGATTGAGGCGTGTATTCTGCCTGGTTTGAGCTGAATTTTTGAAACACTCATTTGTCGCAGCGATCCAACATACACATGTACACACACACACACATACATACACACTCTCTCACATACATACATACACACTCTCACATACACACACACGCACACACACGAGGTCCAAGTGTGTACATTTTATGTGCACATACGCTCGTGTGCATGTGTATGTATGTGTGTGTGTGCATGTGTGTGTATATGTGTGTGTGTGTGTGTGTGTACGTGCGTGGTATGAATTTCACACAGTTTTCTGCTTTGCTGGCGTTGTCATGGCAACGAGCAGCAGCAGAAGCAGAACATCAAGAACTTTTCGATATCAACACAAACGACTCAAGAGCGGCGCATATGAAGCAGATTCGAGTGCGAATGTAAATAAAATATATCGTGTTGTTTGCGCTGTGCATATTGGCTATATATGGGGATATGAAGGGATTGTCAAATGGGGAATTAAAGGTCGGACAGAACAGGACAAATGTGTGTGTGTGTGTTTTTTTTTAACAATCCGAATTTGTATATGTTTCGGTTCTAGCGACTTTTTGCCATTTATTTTGGTGGCACAACTGTGTTTATTCAATTTATCAGCGTTGTTGTGAAGAATATGTAGGGTTGGCCCAATAAGGAATTGAGAATCAGAGATAAAACGCTACGGATACGACTACGGATAAATCTACGGATAAGGCTACGGATAAGGCGCCGCCCCTGGTTACGAACCTCTGAAAATACACCTTCCATCTTATCTGTTAATCCTTTCATAGTAGCTAATCAGTGTGTTAATGAGTTATAAGAAAGCATGTTTTCATTTGCAGTAGCGTACTGTGTAGAAAACAGAGTTTCCCTTTCTCTTGTAATCTAAGGAAACGGCAGATGAAAGCCCAAAACTGTATGACTGTTTTGTTACGGGGAGCCAAATTTCCGATTGTAAAATTCGTCTTTAAAAAAAAATTCAATAGTTTTATTTTTTTTTTTTTCTTCCAATTTCTCGCATTGCTTTTAGAATTATTGCATTTTCAGTGGAAATAAATTATACGACACCACTGACACGACATCACTGACACGACATCACTGACACGACATCACTGACACGACACCACTGACACGACACCACTGACACGACATCACTGACACGACAGCACTGACACGGCATCACTGACACACGACACCACTGACACGACACCACTGACACGACATCACTGACACGACACCACTGACACGACACCACTGACACGACACCACTGACACGACACCACTGACACGACACCACTGACACGACACCACTGACACGACACCACTGACACACCACCACTGACATGACACCACTGACACGACACCACTGACACGACACCACTGACATGACATCACTGACACGACACCACTGACACGACATCACTGACATGACATCACTGACATGACATCACTGACACGACATCACTGACACGATACCACTGACACGACATCACTGACAAGACATCACTGACACGACATCACTGACACGACACCACTGACACGACACCACTGACAAGACACCACTGACACACCACCACTGACACGACACCACTGACATGACATCACTGACACGACACCACTGACACGACACCACTGACACGACATCATTGACACGACACCACTGACACGACACCACTGACACGACTCCACTGACATGACATCAGTGACACGACACCACTGACACGACATCACTGACATGACATCACTGACATGACATCACTGAAACGACAACACTGACACGACACCACTGACACGACATCACTGACACGATATCACTGACACGCCACCACTTACACGACATCACTGACACACGACACCACTGACACGACATCACTGACACGACACCACTGACACAACACCACTGACACGACATCACTGACACGACATCACTGACACACGACACCACTGACACGACATCACTGACACGACAGCACTGACACGACACCACTGACACGACACCACTGACACGACATCACTGACACGACACCACTGACACGACACCAATGACACGACATCACTGACACGACACCACTGACACGGCACCACTGACACGACATCACTGACACGACATCACTGACACGACACCACTGACACGACACCAATGACACGACATCACTGACACGACACCACTGACACGACACCACTGACACGACACCACTGACACGACACCACTGACACGACACCACTGACACGACACCACTGACACGACATCACTGACACGACACCACTGACACGACACCACTGACACGACACCACTGACATGACACCACTGACACGACATCACTGACACGACACCACTGACACGACATCACTGACAAGACACCACTAACACGACACCACTGACACGGTATCACTGACACGACATCACTGACACGACACCACTGACACGACATCACTGACACGACACCACTGACACACCACCACTGACACGACACCACTGACACGACATCACTGACACGACATCACTGATACGACATCACTGACACGACATCACTGATACGACATCACTGACACGACATCACTGACACGACCTCACTGACACGACATCACTGATACGACATCACTGACACGACATCACTGACACGACCTCACTGACACGACATCAATGACACGACATCACTGACACACGACACCACTGACACGACACCACTGACACGACACCACTGACACGACACCACTGACACGACACCACTGACACACGACACCACTGACACGACATCACTGACACACGATATCACTTACACGACACCACTGACACGACATCATTGGCACGACACCACTGACACGACATCACTGACACGACACCACTGACATGACATCACTGACACAACACCACTGACACGACATCACTGACACGACACCACTGACACGACATCACTGACACGACACCACTGGCATGACACCACTGACACGACAGCAAAACTTCATGATCGCTCTACTGATGTTGAAATCGTTATTTTTATCGAACACATTTGCTGACTATGCGATTGGCATGCATTGGCTTGTAACGTGTGCGTTTCCTATGGGGAAAAGTGGCGACCAAATTTGCCCAAACCCAACTTATTTGCATGTCAATGAGGGTTGATGTGTGTGTGTGTGTGTGTGTGTGTGTGTGTGTGTGTGTGTGTGTGTGTGTGTGTGTGTGTGTGTGTGTGTGTGTGTGTGTGTGTGTGTGTGTGTGTGTGTGGGTAGGGGGTAGGGGAGCAATGGGGAGGGTTGTGGGGGAGAGGGCGTTTTTTTACGGTCGCTCGCTGGTTGTCATGGCAACAAGATCTAATCAAACATGCTTGAATGAACCGACAAAACAGACTCAACAAACAAACGAAAACCTTTGGGAAAAAAGCACAAAAATCGAAGCACAAAAACAAAACAAAAATCACAAACATACTCACACCTCATACACACACCTCATACACACACACCTCATACACACACACACCTCATACACACATGCACACACAAGTACAAACACACATACACATTCGCATGCGCACACACAGACACACACACACACACACACACACACACGGAAACATGCACAAACACATATACATACATACACACATATACACTTACACTTACATACATGTACACATACATACGTATACTCGCAGCCATACATACATACACATATGAACACACATGGGTGTAGACCTTGTGGGGGGTATGGGGGGTAATGTATACCCCCGACGAATTGGCTGGGGGTGTGAATATGTAATTATACCCCCCAATAATTCTGCTGAGTTCAGTTCAGTGGGTATATTGTCATCAAAATCAGCATAGCAAAAAGTAACAATACACTACAAATGTGTGTGTGTGTGTATGTGTGTATGCAATTATATGCAATATATTTTTCATTGAGGTATGTGTGTGTTGTAATTGACTAGGCATAGAATAGTTGAGGGTCTCATATAATTGACCAACTGAGTCAACTTTGAACACTAATGCATGATGGATGTCATCCCCCCGAGCCTCGACACAAATCTACGTCCTATGTGCACACATATATACGCAAACATAGAAACATATCTACACACACACACACATACAAACCAGTCAGAAGTGTTGAGATAAGCGGAATTATTCAGGGCCGGTTAGCTCAGTTGGTTAGAGCGTCGTGCTAATAACGCGAATGTCGTGGGTTCGACCCCCACACTGGCCATTACTTTATTATGTTGCCATTCCGCTCCTTATTATTCTTCAGAGCTGTTTCCGATCGCATACTTAACTTCAGGACTTGCTTTAACATTTACTTCAGTATCAACTCAGGTATAAAAAGAATTTCATCATTGATTTTATCATATGTTTTTCATCGTCTTCTCTGCTAAAATCTTATTAAATATAGTTTCGTGCTTATGCTGATAATATCCTATTATTATTATTATTATTATTATGCCCGTTTCGTTTTCAGCATTCTTCATAAGTATTGTAGTGTTATTGTCATGTTGTTTACGCCCATTGTTATATATGCGTGTGTTTGGTTTTAGTGTACAATGGTTTTGGTTTGTCTGTGTGTATGTGCGCGCGCGTGTTCGCGACTGCAGGCTCGTGTTTGACCTGTTACACACGCGGATCATTGACCTCGTGTCACTGTATGTATGCGCGTGTGCAGGGCAAGTAACGAGTGACTTGTACAGTCGTGTCAGAGGGCTTGTCCTGGTTGGTGTCGTGTTGAACGTAGCGTTTGCTGCCTAATACACTGTGTGTGTGTTTTTCCTCACCTTTTCGTGGCTTCATCGCCACACTGGTGCCCCGAGTGAGGAGCTATTGTGATTTTCATTCGTTACGTCAGCTTTTGCGCTATTTATCTGTGGCTTGTTAATTGTTTTTCGACCAGTTTTTGTGATTACATTTTCGACATGTACGACGACAAGTTCGATGCAAGTAATTCTACAAATCCATTCGTTTCGGCTCATGTTGCTCTCAAACCACCGCCATTTCTATATTGGTGGCACAATCTCATCTGGCAAAGGTGACGGCTGAAGAAACCATTTTTTTCATGCCATCTCAGCTCTCCCTGCCGATGTAGTCTCCAAGATTAATCCAGAAGTATTGGCGGGCCACAAATACGTCGAACTGAAAACGGCTCTAGAGAAAACATTCTCTCGTACAAAAGCTGAACTCTTTGAGGAGCTTCTGTCGGGAAGATCAGTCAGTGGCCTCTCATCAGTAGTTATGACTGAGCTGAGACAGACAGCTGCAATAGCTGGGGTGGGAGATGAGCTGGTACGACATCGCTTCTTGAAAACCTTGTTCCCAGTGATCGCAACGGCTCTTGCAGCTCAGAAGGATTTGACATTGGAACAACTCGGGTCGTTGGCTGACGATTTATAGCATCTGGCACGTGAGGAAACTGCCTAAACGTTTCAGTGCGTCGAAATATGTCCGGTGGTTCAGATCTAGACCGAGGTCGCAGTCCAGCCAGGTACTCCATTAGAGAGAGTTCAGCTGAGCGTGGCAATCTTCCTCGGAATTTTCGTCCGTATCGTGCAGGTCAACGGCCTGAGGTGTGTCGGCCGCACCTGTATTACGGACGAGCTGCACGCACATGCAAGCATTAGTGCCAATGGCCCGTCAAATCACAAGACTTGCAAGTTCTGCCACCATCAAGACCTGGCTCGCGATCAGCTTCACCAGCAAATGACGAAGCACAGGAAAACTAGCAAGGCAGGCGGGCTCGATCGCGACTCACCGTCTGCCGCTGCTAAAAGTCGCCGCTAAAGTAGGAACAGTTGCTGCAAACTTCATCGTCGACACACGGGCGGCGGTATCTATTGTATCCCCTTCCCTGGTGTCTGGTGTGCCACTGCAGCCCTGTGCAGTTAGAATTACATCGGCCAGTGGCGAGTCTATCCGAGTGCACGCTGAGGTTAGGCTGAGCGTTAGCATTCGTCATTTGCGGCGGAGCTTTGTATGGGAGTTTGTTGTTGCCGAGGTAGTGCAGCCTTTGTTGGGGCAAGACTTCCTTTCAGAATTTGGCTTGATAGTTGACTGTCGGCGTCGATGTCTCATAGACAGCATCACTGGTGTTGCTGCGAAGTGTGTTGTAGCTGACACAACAACATGCGGAGTTGTCGTGAATGATCTGTCCCACCTACCGTCGCATGTGCATTCTCTGTTAACACGGTACCCGTCATTGACGGCACCCTCTAGCGGAGAGCATATTGTCAAGTCGCCTGTATGTGATGTCACTCCTTCTATAGATACCGGCAGCGCGACACCTACATGCGCATCACCACGTCGCCTCAATCCCGAGCGTCAACGAGCAGCCAAACTGGCGTTCAATCAGCCGCTTCAACAAGGAATGATTAGACCGTCAAAGTCACCATGGTCCTCACCGTTGCATTTGGTAGCGAAAAACACGCCTGGAGAGTGGAGGGTGACCGGTGATTACCGCTCACTGAATCTTCTCACAACGCCGGATCGCTACCCATTGCCTCACATCCAAGATTTGTCTGCTCGCATAGGAGGTAAAACTATTTTTAGCAAATTGGATGTGTTGATAGCATACTACAATATTACCATGGCACCACAGGACATCCAGAAATCAGCAGTAACAACGCCATTTGGCTTGTTTGAATACGTGTTTCTTCCTCTGGGTCTCCGCAACAGTGGTGCAACGCTCCAGATATTCATGGACGGAATCTTTCGATCTCTTTCGTGTGTGTTCGTCTATTTAGATGATATTCTTGTATTCTCCGAAAACGAACAACAACATGCTGCCGATCTTAAGGTTGTTTGTGCGCTGCTTCACCAGCACAAGTTACGTTTGGCGCTTAACAAGTGCGAGTTTTTTGTTGATTCTGTGGAATTCTTGGGACATCATGTGAGTAGCGGCGGTATACAACCTCCAGCCAGCCGTATTGATGCCATAGTCAACCTACCCCAGCCACAAGATACCGTAGGTCTCCGGAGGTATCTGGGCATGGCTGGTTTCTACCGGCAAATGATGCCAAAGTTCGCCGATGTGGTTTTCCCTCTGTCAGAGATGATTCGACTGCAACCACAGAAGGGACCCCTGCAGTGGAACAGTGAGACAACGGAGGCTTTCGCAGCCGTGAAGCGGCTACTCCCAAATGCGTGCACTCTTGCCGGCTTGCATCCCACGTGTGGTGATTTTCATCTAGCTTAAGACTGTTCCGCGCGAGCAGCAGGGGCTGCGTTGCACCAGGTGATTGACGGCGTACCGCATGTTATAGAGTTCTTCGGCAAAAAACTGTCGCAACAGCAACAAAAGTACGCTACATTCGACAGAGAGTTGCTGGCAGCCTACCTGGCGGTGCTCCACTTTCGCCACATCATCCAGGATGGTCGGATAATTCTATTCACCGACCACAGGCCGCTGGTTGGGGCGTTCAACAGCCAGAAAACTGCTAAACTGGATCGCCAACAGCACCACTTGTCGCTGCTTGCAGAATTTGTTTGCGAAGTACAATATATCAGAGGAGCGGACAATGTGGTAGCCGACAGTCTGTCCAGACCAGCCAGTAGTGTGGAGGTGGATGCTTGGGATTCGCCCGCGTTAGCGGCCGCCCAAGCCACCGATGCTGAAACGCAGTGTATCCGATCACGGCTGAAAGAATATAGAGTCAATGGTGAGCACCCACTCCTTTGTGAGACTTCGCACAATCACCCAAGACCATTTGTTCCAGCACAACTGCGACATAAGGTGTTTGACAACTTGCACAACATCTCGCATCCTGGGATCAACGGCACGTTACGGTTGCTGAAGTCACGCTACTACTGGCCATCATTAGATCGCGATATCAAATCGTGGGTGCGGTTCTGTATTAACTGTCAGCGGGCTAAAGTTCACCAGCACACGAAGCCTCCAGTCCAACAGTTTGCTGAAGCCGCTGGCCGGTTCGAGACCGTCCATATAGATATCATCGGACCTCTGCCCGAGCAGGCATCGCTTTCGTGCTCTCTGCCGTTGCGCTATGTGTTAACGTGCATAGATCGAGCCACTCGCTGGATAGAAGCAGTTCCGCTGTGTGACATTACAGCTGAATCTGTCGCTCGCCCCTTCTTTGAGACGTGGGTTGTCCGCTTTGGCGTGCCAATCCATGTTGTCAGTGATAGAGGGAGACAATTTGAAAGCGAGCTGTTTCAACATCTGGCCAAATGCATAGGTTTTCACAGGGTGCGCACCACTGCGTATCACCCTCAAAGTAATGGAATGATTGAGCGACGCCATCGTGTGCTCAAGGCGTCCATCATGGCACGAGGTCAAGACTGGCTGGCAGCTCTGCCAGTGGTACTTCTCGGCATAAAAATGCTGCCCACTGAGGCAGGCATATTGTAGTGTACATATATTAACAACAAAACAATTCTATAACGAGTCGACACTCGAATGAATGTGCGACTAACAACAGCTATAACACAACCCAACACTATCAGCCATTATCACTAATCGGCACTTGTACAGAGTGCGATTACCACATAACCAGGACGAGCACACAACACTACGCACACCGTGAATCCACCGACTGACCTCCCCGCGAAACACTCAGGTCACTTGTTCACTGAGGAAAGAGAAGACAGAGAGAGGGAGTTCACTATTCACGTGACTACGTTCACAGTTAACATCGGTTGCCTGTGTGACGTCACTCACACACACACACTCTACACGACACTACACTCCCCGACTAACAAAAAATTTCAATCACACAATTTTGCCGGCTTCCAGCGACGACGACCACTTGAACTACAAGGCAGTGCTCTGTCGACCGATATACTGCCCGAAGTCCCGATAGCGTCCGCTGCAGTCGCCTCGGAGCCAGTCGCTCGTGCGGCGGCCTCATCAACTTCGTCTTCCTGATTCTCAGGCGAGACATTTGAAGAACCCGTAGCGGCTTCCTGTTCAGCAGTCGTTTGGGTTGGTATAGTAAATGGAAGAACGGAATCCCTCGGGTCTTGATAGATTGATTCAGACGAGCCCGACGAGTGGACCAGATGGGCAGCGTTACGAATACTACCGTCTGAGAGAACATACGATGCTTTGCCGCGGATTCGAACAATCTTCAGCTTCGGACCAAACCGCCGAGAAGTCTTGGACAGCACACCCGGGATACGAGCATGCACGATGTCCCCGACTTTGAACGCGGGTTGTCTTGTGGACAGTCGTCTATTATAGTCTGTACTATTCCTCTTCTGTTGAGACTGTACTGTTGACTGTTGACTGTAGTCCGCCGAAACAGCGAGAGCTTCACCAGAAGCTGGATACACTGATAAGTTGAGACGTGCCAGTAGATCTAGACCAAGGAGGCCATTGAACGAGTCGGTATTGACGATATATACGTTCGTCTCAGCAGATTTTCCATTTCACTGACTGTCACTGGCAGGGTGCCGATGACGTCCAACTGCGATTGTCCAACCCCGAACAGCTTCACTGATGTTGGGTACACGGTACAGCCCTTGAAGTGTCGACGAGCGGCAGGTAATGCTATGATGGAAACACCTGCCCCAGTATCCACCTGTAGTTCCAGCGATGCTGATTCTTTCTCGGCGGCAACATTCACACGACAATATATCTTCGGCGAAGACGATTTGCCACAGGACAAAATTGTGACGCCCCTCACTTGTCTGTCACTGTGAGTCGTCCTAGACTGACAAAGTTTTGCCCAGTGACCTGTTTTGCCACACTTGTGACATTTTGATGACCTTGCCGGACAGTGGTCCTTCCTCGGTTGGTCGTGCTGCCGACCACAGTTGCTGCAAGCTGAACTTCGTGGTGGAGCGGCGTGGCGAGCTGGCAGATTCGGTCGTACATGTTGTACCAAGTCATATGAACCACTGGCCTCCGACCTCATACGACGTGAGTCTTGCCTTGAATTTTCGAAGGCCTGTGCCTGCTGTAGCACCGACTCTAAGGTCAACTTCGGATCCTGAAGGAATCTTTCGCGAAGAGCTGGATATATAGTAGCCTCAACTACCATATCTCGAATGAACTGGTTCTCCAATGGCCCATACTCGCAATGTTTAGCCAGCATTCGCAATGCGGCAACATATTCGGCTGTGGTCTCATGTGGCGTCTGGCGCCTTTGACGAAATGTGTATCGCTCGGCTATTACGTTCACTCGAGGAATATAGAATTCGTCGAGCTGTCTTAACGCGAGCGCATATTCGTCCTCTCCGTCTTGCTTGATCAGTGGTGGTAGCGAGTTGAACACGCGATGAGCCTCTGTGCCTATGCAGTGCAGTAAGATGGCCCGTTTCCGTGCTGTTGAGAATTCTTCTCCGCCGCATGCCAGAAGATAGTTCATGAATATGGACTTCCATTCGACCCATGGTATTGCTGGTTTGCCTGGATTCGGAAGAAAAGCTGGTGGAGGCGCTCCATTGAAGCTCATTGTCCAAGCCAACAAGTTGTTTTATCATCGTCGCCAAATATTTATTTGTTTACATATATTAACAACAAAACAATTCTATAACGAGTCGACACTCGAATGAATGTGCGACTAACAACAGCTATAACACAACCCAACACTATCAGCCATTATCACTAATCGGCACTTGTACAGAGTGCGATTACCACATAACCAGGACGAGCACACAACACTACGCACACCGTGAATCCACCGACTGACCTCCCCGCTAAACACTCAGGTCACTTGTTCCCTGAGGAAAGAGAAGACAGAGAGAGGGAGTTCACTATTCACGTGACTACGTTCACAGTTAACATCAGTTGCCTGTGTGACGTCACTCACACACGCACACTCACACACACACACTCTACACGACACTACACATATCACCGTTTAGTGCAGTGACGGGAACAGAACTTTTATGCCCCCGCATAGTAGTTGAGCGTGACGCTCCTGCAGCCGTCTAGCAAGAGTTTGTGCGGGAACTAGCTTGACGAATGACAGAGCTGGATTTCCGACGTCTGTCTGAGTCATCATTTCATGGAGCCAGCGCAGTTCATATCCAAGCCGAATTGTCAGCGTGCACACATGTCTGGGTGAGAATCGACCGGGTCCGTCGAGCCTTGGAAGCGCCCTATCATGGGCCCATCCTTGTGGTGCGGCGCAGTCCAGACGTATTCACACTGCAGCTGCCATCTGGAGCTACGGAGACGGTGTCAATATCTCGGTTGAAACCCGCTCATCTGACGGTCGTGCCACCCTCCGCCGTTCAAAAGACGATTTTGCGCCACGAGATACGCAAGACCCCGGTTGTGTCACCAGCTTCTGTAGACCAGCCGAATCAGTCCCATGGAAAAGATGTGTCGACTGGTGCATCAAAACCAGCTGCCACCAGTCGTTCTGGTCGGCTTGTCAGATTTAAACGACACCAAAACTATTACTATTTCTGATAGCTTGTATCTTGTAATTACTTCGCGTGTACTTGTGTTTTATTCTTGTTATTATTTTTATACATGTTTTTTCATTGTCGCTCCACTTCAAGGATATATGGTTATATATGCGTGTGTTTGGTTTTAGTGTACAATGGTTTTGGTTTGTCTGTGTGTATGTGCGCGCGCGTGTTCGCGACTGCAGGCTCGTGTTTGACCTGTGAGGCACGCGGGTCATTGACCTCGTGTCACTGTATGTATGCGCGTGTGCAGGGCAAGTGACGACTCACTTGTACAGTCGTGTCAGAGGGCTTGTCCTGGTTGGGGTCGTGTTGAACGTAGCGCTTGCTGTCTAATACACAATGTGTGTTTTTCCTCACGTTTTCGTGGCTTGATCGCCACAGCAGTATCAATCAGGGCCGGTTAGCTCAGTTGGTTAGAGCGTCGTGCTAATAACGCGAATGTCGTGGGTTCGACCCCCACACTGGCCATTACTTTATTATGTTGCCATTTTGTTCCTTGATATTTTTCAGAGCTGTTTCCGATGGCATACTTAACTTTACTTCAGTATTAACTAAAGGTATGAATTTTTTTCAACATTTATTTTAACATATGTTTTTCATCGCCTTCTCTGCTAAAATCTTATTAAATACAGTTTCGTGCTTATGTGGATAATATCCTATTATTATTATTATTATTATTATTATGTGATGTGTCATGTGATGTTTGTTACTGTGTAAGATATTTCTTTTGCTGTTTTATACTCGTTTTTATCTTATTTATCATGTGTGTTATTTTTGCTGGCTCATGTATTTTCCCTCTATGAGCTAATTCTCCTTTATATTGTTTCGCACCAGTTTATCTCTTTTACGCGCCTCTGCTCTACTTGGCGCTATATCAAATACATGTTTGTTTGTTTGTTTATTATGCCCGTTTCGTTTTCAGCATCCTTCATAAACAGTGTAGTGTTACTACTGAACACGTTGAATTATCGTTATATCTGAGTGGCATTTTTAAATATACTTTTTCATATTTACTGTTCTAATATCAAATAACTGAAGGAAGACAAAATCGATTGACAATAATGATCTTCTTCGATAAGGTGAGTGGAATCATGTAATATTTGTAATTATGAGTTGATGTTTGGCGTATCACGAACATATTTATCACGTGATGTTAATGTTTGTATATTTATTGTTGGTTTTGCAGTGAGAGCGGAGATTTGAATTTAACGGAATTGCGTGGATGAGAGTTATTGAGATAGGAAGTGAATTAGTGTTGATGTGTAATTATGTGTTGATGTTTGGGTGTATAATTTCTTTGTCGTTTCATTAGTGTTTTAAATACAAGCTTTTACAAGCTAACCGGCCAGTGCAGTAGATTTTCATATAATGGCGATGTCAGGAGAACCTGGAGTAGCAGAGGGTCGTGCGGTGGCGACTCCGGAAAGAAGTTTCGACGTGCGTATAGTGCCGGAGTTTGATGGTACCGGAGATGTTGTGGAATGGTGGACGAGGGCACAGATGCTATGCGAACTGAAAGATGTTCCTTTGATGTCGGTGGTGCCCGCTCGTTTAGTGGGCGGTGCATTTCGTGTGTGGTCTCTGCAATCTGCAGTCGATCGTCGTGATGCTAAGTGCACCCGAACAGCCTTGTATCAAGCGTTCGTAGTGGACAAGTACTTGGCATTTGAGAGGTTCCGCAGTCGCCGACTTCAACCAGACGAGTCCCCTGACGTGTTTTTGGCTGACCTCAAAGTGATGGCTGAGTCATTCGGAGGTGCACATGAGGAGTTGCTGGAGTGTGCTTTTGTGACGGGCCTGCCGAGGGACATATCCACAGCTATACAGACTGGTGCTGCTGCAGACAAGCTGACACTGCAAGACGTGCTGGTGAGAGCACGTATGGCGCTGCAGAGGAAACAAGGAAGATATGATCAGAGTCCAATGCCTCCGAAAGAAGATTGTTGTCTTGGAGGGAGGAGAGAAGAATATGGATCGACTAAGCAGAGATGCTACAACTGCAATGAGCTAGGGCACTTCAGTAGACAATGTCCCAAAAGATTGATGAAATGCTTTAACTGCAACAAAGTCGGCCATATTGCGAGAAATTGTTCAAAAAACGCAACAGGAGAGAGTTCATCAGTGCCGGTGCTCTCTCCGCAGTAGCTGAAGAGGCGCTTCCGACAGTGACAGTTTTTGTGAATGGAATGCTGTGTAAAGCTCTGGTAGACACCGGTTGTTCTTGTTGTATTGTGTCGAGTGCGGTGTGCGATCGTTGGACCAGACAAAGAACAAAAGTGGACACGCTGGGAGGAGAATCTTTTACCTGCGATGGTGTAGCAAACTGCACGGTGAGAGTTAACGAATGTTCTGTCACGTTGAATATGTTAGTGGTACTTGGTAAACCATTAGAATTTGACATTATTCTGGGCATGAATGCCATCCGCGAGTTAGGAGGTGTATATGTTGGTGAGAAGAGAGTAGTTTTGGGAGAGTCTGTTGGCATGCGACTGCAGTGTGCAGCAGGGCAGCAGATCAAAGAGGAAAGACCAGGGCACGTCGTGGCTTTTGACCCCGAGCGAAGAGTGTGGAAGTGCCGATGGAGCTGGATAGATGGTGTTGAGCCTCAAGTACTGCCAAATCGTGTGGCACAATACAATGTGCCCCGTGAAGCTCGAGCGGCATTTGATGCAGAACTTGAATCGTGGATCCGGGAAAAATGGCTGATTCCGTACGATGACAACGTGTACGGTCCTGCTCGTTGCTTGCTGCCATTGATGGCAGTGCAGCAGGAGAACAAGAAGAAAGTTCGTCCTGTGCTGGATTTCCGGCACTTGAATGCGTATATTGACTCGTTCACTGCTGATGCGGATGTTTGCCAGGATAAATTACGGACGTGGAGGAGAAAAGGCGAGAATATTCACATCATGGATTTGACCAAAGCCTACCTGCAGATAGTTGTCGATGAGTCGTTGTGGCCATTTCAGACAGTGCGTTACAAAGGTAAACTGTACTGTCTGACACGTCTTGGCTTCGGTCTGAATTCGGCACCAGCTATCATGCAGACCGTGGTGAGCAAAGTGTTGTCGCTGAATGACAAGATTTCTCGTGGCACGTCGGCGTACGTGGATGACGTCATAGTTGATGGAGATATAATCCCGCCACAGATAGTGAAGGAGCATTTGGAGACGTACGGATTGAAGAGCAAGGATGTACAACAAGTGTCCAGCGGTGCCAGAGTGTTGGGATTGAGAGTGTTCAGGTCACGTGATGGTACGATGATGTGGAAAAGAGACAATGAATTACCGGAGTGTCCAGGAAAGCTTACGCGGCGCAGTGTATTTGCATTGAGCGGTAAACTCGTGTCCCATTATCCCGTGGCGAGCTGGCTTAGGGTAGCGGCATCCTATTTGAAAAGGATGGTTACAGAAAACACTGATAGATGGGATGATGAAGTTTTGGACCCCAGTATTCCAAAATGTGTTGGTGAGCTGTTGGATCGAGTGAAGAGAGATGATCCAGTGAAGGGTGTTTGGCCAATCCAAGGAAACGCTGCAAAGGTGTGGGTAGATGCGAGTGATATTGCTATTGGTGTCGTTGTACAAGTGAACGGTCGGACACTGGAGGATGGCTGTTGGCTAAGGAAAGAAGCACATCATATCAACATAGGAGAACTGGACGCGGTGATAAAAGGTCTCGGAATGGCCGTGAAATTAGAGTTTAAAGAAATTGAATTGTTCACAGATTCGGCGAGTGTTTATGCATGGCTCATGGAGGTGATTACAAGAAAAAGAAAGATCAAGACGGCTGCTACCTGTGAATTGTTAATTAGACGAAGGCTCGATATTGTCAGCAGTTTGATTGAAGAATATGGACTTAAACTGGAAGCCATAAAAGTTAATTCTGCTAGCAATAAGGCGGATATATTGACACGTGTACCAGCGTCATGGCTAAAAACACATCGTCTTCAGTGTGCGGTGGCTATAGTGCCAGACGATGTAAGGAAAATACACCACGACGCAGGACATCCAGGAGTCCATCGGACTAAATTTTTTTGTCGGCGCAAGGGAATTCAGGTTACAAGGCGACAGGTGGCCGAAGCAATAAGAAAATGTGATGTGTGTAACTCAATTTGTCCTCCTCCTTTGAAATGGAAAGGTGGCAAGTTGAGCGTGAGTACAGCATGGAACAGACTGGCAGCAGACTTTACTCATGTTAAGAACGAATTATACATTAGTGTTATCGATTGTGGACCTTCACGTTTTACAATCTGGAGGAGAGTGTCATCTAGGAGTAGTGTTCAGGCAGCAAATGTAATGCACGACGTGTTCAGCGAGCGGGGACCACCGCATCAGTTGCTGCTAGATAATGACACAGCGTTTCGCGGGGCACCTTTCATGAATGCTATGAGGTTCTGGAACGTAGAGGTTCGATTCAGATGTGCCTATAGACCTGAGAGTAACGGCATTATAGAGAGGTGCCACCGAACAGTGAAAACTATAGCCGCGAGGAAACAGTGTTCGGTACGAGAAGCAGTTATGTTGTATAACATGTCGCCGGTGGGGAGTGGCGGCGCCGAGAAAAGACCGGTGGATATGGTTTACCGTTACCAAGTGAGAATGCGGGATGAGTCCACATCGGTGAGGCGAGAGCTAAGGACAGTCGATTGTCCGTTTGATATTGGTGATCATGTTTGGGTTCGACGACCTGGTGATAGGTGTGACGTGGTGAGTGGAAAAGGCGTGGTGACAGGAATAGTTTCTAATGAAGTTATTGAGGTGGACGGAATTAATCGGCATGTGAGAGATTTGAGACCGCGACGAGAGGACCGTGACTGCAGTGCAGTAATTCCGGCACGTGCGTCTACTAGCATAGACAGTGATGAGTCGCCTATGGAAGTGTTCTTCTCAACTCCAGTGGATACAACTGAAAATGACCATGAGTGTCCGAGTCCGCGCGAGAGGGTTAGGCCGAGGAGAGAGACGTGTCGCCCGGCGAGATTCAATGATTACGTGGTGTACGTCGACGATGAAGGAGACCCACCAGAAGATGATTTTGAAAATCAGGAGGAGATGTAATTATGAGTTGATGTTTGGCGTATCACGAACATATTCATCACGTGATGTTAATGTTTGTATATTTATTGTTGGTTTTGCAGTGAGAGCGGAGATTTGAATTTAACGGAATTGCGTGGATGAGAGTTATTGAGATAGGAAGTGAATTAGTGTTGATGTGTAATTATGTGTTGATGTTTGGGTGTATAATTTCTTTGTCGTTTCATTAGTGTTTTAAATACAAGCTTTTACAATATTATAAGAGGTTCTTGTTTTAGCTATATCGACATATGCACTTGCTAATTATATATTACAGTCGTGTTGAAACACACACACAGTTTCATGCGACTAATTCAGCCGTAAGCATACATGATAGGTGAGCGGCAGGAATATTAACCGCCCCTGATGGTAGATAGCCTGGCTACGCATAATTGCAATATGGAACATTTAGTTATATTCACATATTCATGTTCAGATCAATTTTATCCCTTTAAAAGCGATTACACTGCTAAAAATACGATAGAAAAAAATATGCGCCACCAAGATTCGAACCCTCGTCCGGTCGAATAAATCGCCTTCGAAAAACACACACAGTCGATATAAACTATATTCCCCGTAACACGTACACACACACACAGCCAAATGAAAAATACATTATTTTAATTCGTAAATTCGGAAATGAAAACCACGCCCCGAATAAATGTAACAGAAACAAAAATCTAGGCTATATTACAGACAGGCGCGCGTGGGCATCACTGCCCCACGCACGCCCACAAGACGTCACACCACAACCGCAGCTCAAACACGACTGCTAGCTCACACCGTTACACACGGGATTACACAAACACACACACACACACAGTCCTCACCCGCCGCAACAACCAATCAGCGGCGAGCCGGTCACTCGCTCGCCGCCGCGGGGCATGTACAATTCACAAACACATGCGCACAACTATACACACTTGCTCACACACTCTCGCACGCAATACGCAATTCAACTGTACACGATCACACATAGACACACTAACACGTTCACGCACACACAATCTCAGTCAACGTAGACACAATCTCTCTCACACACACACTCTCACTGCACACAATCACACTACAATAAAATTACTTACTCATTTTCTAAAAACTCGCTTAGATTTTTTAGATAGGCAGTATCAATCAGGGCCGGTTAGCTCAGTTGGTTAGAGCGTCGTGCTAATAACGCGAATGTCGTGGGTTCGACCCCCACACTGGCCATTACTTTATTATTTTGCCACATTGTTCCTTGTTATTCTTCAGAGCTGTTTCCGATCGCATACTTAACTTCAGAACTTGCCTTAACTTTACTTCAGTATCATCTCAGGCTTGAATTTTTGTCAATATTTATTTTAACATATGTTTTTCATCGTATTCTCTGCTAAAATCTTATTGAATATAGTTTCGTGTTTATGCTGATAATATCCTATCATTATTATTATTATTATGCCCGTTTAATAATGCCTAGTATGTTTTAATTTCAAATAACTGAAGGAAGGCAAAATCGATTGAAAATTATGATCTTCTTTTATTAGGTGACTGGAAGCATGCAATATTATAAGAGGTTCTTTTTCAGCTATATCGACATATGCACTTGCTAATTATCTATTACAGTCGTGTTGAATCACAAACACAGTTTCTTGTGGCTAATTGAGCCGTAAGCATACATGATAGGTGAGCGGCAGGAATATTAACCGCCCCTGATATTAGATAGCCTGGCTACGCCACTGCCTTAGTGGGATCTTCTACGAGATTACCAGCAATGTTTAGAATATTCAACCAGCATTGCATAATTGCAATATGGAACATTGAGATATATTTGCATATTAATATTCAGATCAATTGATCACCGCTGATAAATTCGATAGAAAAAAAGCATGCACCACCAAGATTCGAACCCTTGTCCGGTCGAATAAATCGCCTTCGAAAAACACTCACAGTCGATATAAACTTTATTTCCCGTAACACGTACACACACACAGCCAAATACAAAATACATTATTTTAATTCGTAAATTCGGAAATGAAAACCACGCCCCGAATAAATGTAACAGAAACAAAAATCTAGGCTATATTCAGACAGGCGCGCGTGGGCATCACGGCCCCACGCACGCCCACAAGACGTCACACCACAACCGCACCACAAACACGACTCCTAGCTCACACCGTGACACACGGGAGCACACAAACACACACACACAGTCCTCACCCGTCGCAACAACCAATCAGCGGCGAGCCGGTCACTCGCTCGCCGCCGCGGGGCATGTACAATTCACAAACACATACGCACAACACACTCGCTCACACACTCTCGCACGCAATACGCAATTCAACTGTACACGATCACACATAGACACACTAACACGTTCACGCACACACAATCTCAGTCAACGTAGACACAATCTCTCTCACACACACACTCTCACTGCACACAATCACAACACAATAAAATTAGTTACTCATTTTCTAAAAACTCCCTTAGATTTTTTAGATAGGCAGTATCAGTCAGGGCCGGTTAGCTCAGTTGGTTAGAGCGTCGTGCTAATAACGCGAATGTCGTGGGTTCGACCCCCACACTGGCCATTACTTTATTATGTTGCCATTTTGTTCCTTGTTATTCTTCAGAGCTGTTTCCGATGGCATACTTAACTTTACTTCAGTTTAAACTTGGGTATGAATTTTTGTCAACATTTATTTTAACATACGTTTTTCATCACTTTCTCTGCTAAAATCTTATTGAATATAGTTTCGTGCTTATGCTGATAATATCCGATCATTAATATTATTATTATGCCCGTTTAATAATGCCTAGTATGTTTTAATTTCAAATAACTGAAGGAAGGCAAAATCGATTGAAAATTATGATCTTCTTTTATTAGGTGACTGGAAGCATGCAATATTATAAGAGGTTCTTGTGTTCAGCTATATCGACATATGAACTTGCTAATTATCTATTACAGTCGTGTTGAAACACACAGTTTCTTGCGACTAATTGAGCCGTAAGAATACATGATGGGGCGGGCGGCAGGGATATTAACCGCCCCTGATGGTAGATAGCCTGGCTACGCATAATTGCAATATGGAACATTTAGTTATATTTGCATATTCATATTCAGATAAATTTTATCCCTTTAAAAGCGATTACACTGCTAGAAAATTCGATAGAAAAAAAGCATGCACCACCAAGATTCGAACCCTTGTCCGGTCGAATATATCGCCTTCGAAAAACACACACAGTCGATATAAACTATTTTTCCCGTAACACGTACACACACACACAGCCAAATGAAAAATACATTATATTAATTCGTAAATTCGGAAATGAAAACCACGCCCCGAATAAATGTAACAGAAACAAAAATCTAGGCTATATTACAGAAACGCGCGCCCACGCGCGCCCACAAGACGTCACACCACAACCGCACCACAAACACGACTCCTAGCTCACACCGTGACACACGGACACACACACACGCACAGTCCTCACCCGCCGCAACAACCAATCAGCGGCGAGCCGGTCAATCGCTCGCCGCCGCGGGGCATGTACAATTCACAAACACATACGCACAACTATACACACTTGCTCACACACTCTCGCACGCAATACGCAATTCAACTGTACACGATCACACATAGACACACTAACACGTTCACGCACACACAATCTCAGTCAACGTAGACACAATCTCTCTCACACACACACTCTCACTGCACACAATCACACTACAATAAAATTACTTACTCATTTTCTAAAAACTCGCTTAGATTTTTTAGATAGGCAGTATCAGTCAGGGCCGGTTAGCTCAGTTGGTTAGAGCGTCGTGCTAATAACGCGAATGTCGTGGGTTCGACCCCCACACTGGCCATTACTTTATTATGTTGTCATTCCTTCATTTTTATTCTTCAGAGCTGTTTCCGATCGCATACTTAACTTCAGAACTTGCCTTAACTTTAACTTCAGTATTAACTCAGGTATTAATTTTTTTTCAACATTGATTTTAACATATGTTTTTCATCATCTTCTCTGCTAAAATCTTATTAAAAACAGTTTCGTGTTTATGCTGATAATATCCTATCATTATTATTATTATCATGCCCGTTTAATAATGCCTAGTATGTTTTAATATCAAATAACTGAAGGAAGGCAAAATCGATTGAAAATTATGATCTTCTTCGATTAGGGGACTGGAAGCATGTAATATTATAAGAGGTTCTTGTGTTCAGCTATATCGACATATAAACTTGCTAATTCTCTATTACAGTCGTGTTGAAACACACAGTTTCTTGCGACTAATTGAGCCGTAAGCATACATGATGGGCGGACGGCAGGAATATTAACCGCCCCTGATATCAGATAGCCTGGCTACGCCACTGCCTTAGTGGGATTGTGGTGGTCTGCAGTTTAATATCATGTGTAAATAATATTGCTGCGGCGTATGTGAGCAGTTTGCGGCGATTGCGTTTCACACTGTTATTTCTGCTTGTATTTTGTGAGTGATTTTTATATGCGTGTATTTAAATTAATTGTTTGCTGTATTATGTTTTAGCATTGTTTATATAAGTTATGTATTTAGAAATTGTTATGTTCTTATTGCTGCGTGGGCCACACTTGTTTCTGATTGGTCCACGTCTGACCTGGGTCGCTGGCGTGGTACCCCATTGGCCCACGTCACCACAGGCCGACCCTATAAAGGGACACACACACTCACTCTCGCCCCTTTTTCCGTTGTGGTCGTGACGCTGGATGGTTGTGTCTCAATACATAGTGTCTTTGAGTCTTAGTATTGTTTTCTGTAGCTCGTTGCTACAAGTGGTACCCCGAGTGAGGACTCAGTGTTTTATTGATTCAATCCATCATGTCTCTCGATGAGAAGTTGTGCGTTGCGCCTGAAGCCAGTTTGAACCGGGTGGCCATCAAGGCCCCGGTATTCCTGCCCAAGGCTGCCGAGGGATGGTTCCTCATTCTTGAGGCGCAGTTTCGGCTGCAAAACATTTCAGTCGAAGCCACACAGTTTGACCACGTGCTGGCGTCGCTTCCGGCGGACCTTCTCATGCAGCTGCCACCCAGCTGTCTCCAATCGCACAGTTATGCTACTATTAAGACAGCGGTGGTCGATCTGTATGAGCGTTCCAGGCCCGAATTATTTGAGGAGCTGATCTCCAAACAACATATGACGGTGTAGTGTCTTGTATCATGTGCGGTTTACTGTATTGCGATTGTAAAGATGGCGCGACGTGTATCGCGATGTTGTGACGTGTATCGTACGATTGTGAAATGGACCAATTAGAAGAAGGCACGTATGACAGCAAGGTACAATCGGGGTCAGGCTATATAGTAAAGTCAGTTTAGGTGTAGGTCTCGTTCCGTTAACTTGTCTGTGTTTTAATATACGTGTGAGTCAAGCCACATCTCAGATTCGCTCGCCATCGCTCCGACACTACAGACGGGCAAGCCATCAATATTCATGGCGGAGCTGCAGGCCATAGCGCGCAAGGTGGGCGTATCTGACGATTTGGTTCGCCACAAATTTGTACAGGGTCTGCCACCGAGTATTGGGCCGGCGCTGGCGGCGCAGAGAGAGTTGTCGCTCACTGGCCTTGCCAAGCTTGCTGACGAATTGGTCCCGCTGCTGGCGGTTACTTCATCGGGTGCTATTGCGCCCGCAGCGCCTTGCATGGCGGCGCCTGTCGCTGATGCCGCATCGACTCGAGCGCGACATCCGTCACGTGAGAAGGCGTCTGGCGCATCTTCATCCGTCGGCAGAGGACTCCAGCCGTATCATGTTGGACAAAAGCCGCAGGTGTGTCGCGCACACCTATATTACGGACCGCAGGCGCGAAGCTGCAAGCACTGGTGCCGCTGGCCCAAGAAGAATCGCGACTTGGTCATGGAGGCATCATCTCGTGCGGCCTCACCACTCCGTCAGCCGCCGGAAAACTAGGACGGCAGGCGTGTAACGCTGTGAACGCGCGCTTGCCGCTCTTAGAGCTCACAGCCGTCGTAAACGGACAAACGGTACGTTTTATTGTCGACACCGGTGCGGCGGTATCCGTGGTACCCCCGTCGCTGGTGCGTTATTATTTAATCGATCCAACCGCTGTGAGAATCAAATCGGCAGGTGGCCAGATGATCCGCGTGCACGGCGAGGTCCGGCTTGCACTTGGGCTGCGTTGTTTACGTCGCCAATTGCAGTGGACGTTTGTCGTGGCAGATGTCACGCAAGCGCTTATCGGCCAAGACTTTTTGGCCCATTTTGGTCTTATCGTGGATTGTCGTCGCCGGCGCATACTTGACACTAGCACTGACGTGTCCACGAGGTGTCTTTCAGCAGCTGTTGACACGTGCGGTGTTATCGTCAGTAACGAGACTGGCCTTTCAACACGTGTTCAGAAGCTGCTGGCACAGTTTCCGGCACTTTTCTCGACGTCTCGTGCTCCACCTGCGGCATGTGCATCCGAGGTGGCGCACACAATTGACACGGGCAGCGCCGCACCCACTTTTGCGTCTCCGCGCCGTCTCAACCCACAGCACGAAGCAGCAGCGCGGCAGGTTTTCGAGCAGTTGCTGGCTCAGGGTATCGTACGCCCATCACGTTCTCCGTGGGCTTCGCCGCTCCACCTCGTTCCTAAACGTAACCCGGGCGAGTGGCGAGTCACGGGAGACTACAGGGCACTCAACAGTCTCACGGTGCCCGACCGTTATCCGCTGCCGCATATGCAGGATGTCGCGTCGCGCTTGCATGGTAAGTGTGTATTTAGCAAGGTGGACCTAGTGCGCGCATATTATAATGTCCCAATGTCGCCTGACGACATACCAAAGACCGCGGTTACCACGCCGTTCGGACTTTTTGAGTATATATACATGCCACTTGGGTTACGCAATAGCGGAGCCACCTTCCAACGGCTTATGGATTCTGTTTTTCGTCACTTATCTTGTGTTTTTATCTACATTGACGATATTATGATTTTTTCAGAATCAGAGGAGAAACATCACGCCGATCTTGCTGAGGTTTTCAGTGTGCTCCACGAGCATCGACTTCGTCTGGCCATTGACAAGTGCCAATTTTTCCGTAAAAGTCTTGATTTTCTCGGCTACACTGTTTGCGGCGAGGGTGTTCGTCCTCCTAAGGAGAGAGTTGAGGCCATCATGACGTTTCCTCTGCCCAAAGACGCCGCTGGACTGAGGCGATTTCTTGGTATGGCGGGTTTTTACCGTCAGACGATTCCGCATTTTTCTGATATCACGCATGCACTATCTGATATGCTGCGCAATTGTCAGAAAAATGTACCGTTGGTGTGGACAAAAGAGGGCGAAGACGTTTTCGACGCGGTTAAACACGCGCTGTCACAAGCATGTTTGCTGGCCGCACACCACCCATCTTCTTCGGATTACCACTTGGTGACAGATTGCTCCGCGCACGCTGTTGGCGCCGCATTGCATCAGGTGGTAGATGGTGTTCCGCGCGCTATTAGTTTCTTCTCAAAGAAGCTCTCACAGGCACAACGGAAATATTCCGCGTTTGACCGCGAATTACTGGCTGCGTACACGGCCGTCTTGCACTTTCGGCACATTCTGCAGGGCGGGCGCACGATCCTTTTCACGGACCACAAGCCGTTGGTCGGTGCATTTTATAGCCGGCGCCCTGCCAAGCTTGATCGCCAGCAGCGCCATCTTGCGGTGCTTGCTGAATTTCTGTGTGATGTGCAGTTTGTCCGAGGCTCAGATAATATTGTCGCGGACTGTTTGTCTCGCCCAGCCTGCAGTGTGACTGTGGACGTCTGGGACTTACCGGCATTGGCCGCTGCACAAGCTGACGATGCCGAAATGTGTGTCGCTCGGCATTCGCTAAAGCCTTTTCCGGTGAGCGGCGGCCGCACTCTGCTATGTGAGACGTCCCAGATTCAGCCGCGACCATACGTGCCGCCATCACATCGACGCGCTATCTTTGATATTCTACACAACACGTCACATCCTGGCAAGCGAGCCAGCGTGACTCTGGTGAAGGCTCGCTATTATTGGCCGTCCTTGGGGCGCGATGTGCAGTGCTGGGTAGAAGAGTGCTTGTCGTGCCAGGCGAATAAGATCCATCGCCACACCAAACCAGCTCCCACGCCATTTTCTGCGTCAGGTGGGCGTTTTGAGACGGTCCACATTGACTTGGTGGGACCGCTTCCGCCTCAAACCATGCGGGGACATCCTTTCTCCAACTCATTTGGTTACTTGCTGACTTGTGTCGATCGCGCTACACGCTGGGTAGAAGCCGTGCCGCTGGTGGACACCACAGCAGAGACGATATCCAGAGCATTGGTGGACACGTGGGTTGCACGCTTTGGCGTGCCGTTGTATATCGTGACTGACAAAGGACCCCAGTTCGAATCCGAACTCTTTCAAGAACTGGCCAACGTGATCGGATTCCACCGGCTTCGAACAACGGCGTATCACCCTCAGAGGAATGGATTTATAGAGCGCCGCCATCGAGTGCTCAAGGCCTCCATTCGTGCTCGCCAGCAAGACTGGCTAACTGCCTTGCCGTTGGTGCTCTTGGGCATGAGAATGCTCCCGTCGTGCCACGGAATATCTCCCTTCACTGCTGTGACGGGCACTGAGTTGCTGAGCCCGCGGATCGTTGTTGACGACTCGGCTACCACCGATGATCAGCGTGGTTTCGTGCGCGAGCTGGCTAAACGGATGTCAGAGGTCGATTTCCGGTCAATGACTGCCGGAACCGCGCATGGTGATTCTCCGGTGTACATTCCGCCCAGCTTAGACCGTTGTTCCCATGTGTGGGTACGCGTGGATCGGGTTCGCCACTCGTTGGAGGCTCCGTACAGCGGGCCATTTCGTGTTGTGCACCGCGGACCAGCAGTTTTCAGCATCGAGTTGCCGTCAGGGTCGAGCAAGACTGTATCAGTCGCCCGGCTAAAGCCGGCCGTTCTCCCAGTATGGTCGAAACTGACGCCACCACAAGCAGCTGTCATCAGCAATCCTACGTCGTCTTCACTGTCTGGTGGTCCTGTGTTGCCCGGGAGGCCGCACAGACGTGCTGGTCCTTCTGGGGCGACATCCGAGGTTCCTGTTGATCCTGCGACATCGCCCGGCTCTCCTGCGTCGACCGCGCCGGCTGAGGCACCGTCCAGGCAGCGCAGCGGACAGACGAGGACTCGCAGTGGTCGCACCGTGCATTTTCGGCGAGATCCACAGTATTTATACTTTTGTATGTTGTATGTATTACAACACACATTTGATATTAACACATTTGATATTATTGCTTACGTGTTTATCTTGTTCACTCTACAATCGTGCTCATGTTGTACCCATTTACACACGGAGAGACACGTTTATTGATGACCCTGTCTGCGCGTGTGTCTACTGGTATATATGTGGGTGTGTACATGAACGTATACGTGTGTGTGCGTGCTAATGTGTCCGCATTGGTTTCTTTTGCAGTGGTTGGTGATCTGTACGGATATTTAATTGGTTTCTTGGATTTGTTGTGTTGCTACCGGCTGTCTTGCGTGTAGTTATTGCGTGTAGTTGTCTTGCGCGTGAATTGTTTCGTATGTTCAGCGTGTCGGTAGATGCACTTATTGTTAGTTTTTTCTAATTGTTTTCACATGTTTTTTTTTCTTCCAGGTCCTCTTACATATTCGTTTTGCGCACGACCTCGTCCATGTTTCCTCTGTGTCCTGGTGTGAAGCGTCATCACGTCACCGTTCACTCTTCACCTCCATTTGTATCCTTCTCTTGCTCCGCTTCTGGGTGAGGGAGTCGTGGGGTGGTCTGCAGTTTAATATCATGTGTAAATAATATTGCTGCGGCGTATGTGAGCAGTTTGCGGCGATTGCGTTTCACACTGTTATTTCTGCTTGTATTTTGTGAGTGATTTTTATATGCGTGTATTTAAATTAATTGTTTGCTGTATTATGTTTTAGCATTGTTTATATAAGTTATGTATTTAGAAATTGTTATGTTCTTATTGCTGCGTGGGCCACACTTGTTTCTGATTGGTTCACGTCTGACCTGGGTCGCTGGCGTGGTACCCCATTGGCCCACGTCACCACAGGCCGACCCTATAAAGGGACACACACACTCACTCTCGCCCCTTTTTCCGTTGTGGTCGTGACGCTGGCTGGTTGTGTCTCAATACATAGTGTCTTTGAGTCTTAGTATTGTTTTCTGTAGCTCGTTGCTACAGGATCTTCTACGAGATTACCAGCAATGTTTAGAATATTCAACCAGCATTGCATAATTGCAATATGGAACATTTAGTTATATTTGCATATTCATATTCAGATAAATTCTATCCCTTTAAAAGCGATTACACTGCTAAAAATACGATAGAAAAAAACATGCGCCACCAAGATTCGAACCCTCGTCCGGTCGAATAAATCGCCTTCGAAAAACACACACAGTCGATATATACTATATTTCCCGTAACACGTACACACACACACACACACAGCCAAATGAAAAATACGTTATTTTAATACGCAAATGAAAACCACGCCCCGAATGAAATTACTTACTCATTTTCTAAAAATTTCCGTAGATTTTTTTGTGCGCCGTCAAATTTGGGTCAATGAAAATTGCCTTCAAAAAAGCACGCCGAAATAGAAAATGAAAGCCGCGCCGAAAAAGGGGCATCCTTTACACTCTGACAGAAATTCCTACACATCCTCAATGATTCCTCTACAAATCTCAACACACATACATACACATTTATAAACACCGACAGACATACATACACATTGGAATGTTTAACGCAACACATAACAGTCACATTGAATGAAGCGAGGAATGTATATAATGTAATGACCATCAAACACACATACATACACACACACAAACATACAAACACACATTGACGGATTATTTATCGTTCTTGATGTCGTCCTTGGCGTGCGCGTGCAAATCGACCACAGCAGAAATCGGCGAGGCGAGCAGAATTTGCGCCGAATTGGCCGCCGCCGTCGTCGCCGCGCCACCGCCCTGCCCCCCCGGCGAGAGGGGGGCCGCCAACGCCCCAGCACCCGCACCGCCCAGCGATTTGTCCAAAAGTTTGAGCGATTCGTTGAGATAATTATAGATGGCGGTGAGAGCGGCCACAATGGCCGGACTGCCAAAACCGTGAGTAATTAGCGAGAAATGCATGAGATGGCGCTGTATGTGCTGGTCCAAGATCACCTGGGGCCTTGTGTTGCACAGAGGAGATCGATCCTGATTGAGCAAATCCATCAGCTCCTTGGTGATCTCACTGTTGATCACACACACACACACACACACACACACATGAGATGCGCAAGTGTGTGTATGTATGCGTGTTCATAGATACATATTTAAAATGTCCGTTGTTTTTATTATATGTATTTTTTTCATTTCGACGTTTTGCATCGGTGTAACAGCAAGTTATATATAGATATGAAATCATCTCTCGTAGTGTTGTTCTATTGTTCCACTAGCTGGTCAGAATTTGCTGAGAAAATACGGTGTCTTTTAGCGTATTCATTTAACCGAATAAAAATACACGACGATTATTGGTTAATAATCACAAATCCACCGATGACAATCAATCAATCATATCAGTATTAAGCAAAACATTTCTTCTTCAGAACAACATATATAGCATATACATTTTTTTAAACATATTTAGAGGAATCTTCGCAGTTGCAAGGATTGCAAGCATTGAGACAAGCGGAGAAGGCAGTAATCTCACCGAGTGGCCTTGATTAGTTCGCGACGATGGTACAGGTCGATTGTGTTGCTGTGCTGCCTGCATAAATGTTCGGCTATTTGGCGCGAAGGAAATTCAGTCTCACAAACGTAGGCGAAATCACGCGCCAGGTGAATAGCCTCACCTACACACACACGCACATACATACACATACACATTAGGTGCATATTTATATAACGCTCTACGTCTAGAATAGCGGTCCTTGGCCTGTTTTCAGTGTTGGAACCCCTGTTTTCAGTGTTGGAACCCCTGTTTTAAGTGTTGGAACCCCTGTTTTCAGTGTTGGAACCACTGTTTTCAGTGTTGAAACCCCTGTTTTCAGTGTTGGAACCACTGTTTTCAGTGTTGGAACCACTGTTTTCAGTGTTGGAACCCCTGTTTTCAGTGTTGGAACCACTGTTTTCAGTGTTGGAACCCCTGTTTTCAGTGTTGTAACCCCTGTTTTCAGTGTTGTAACCCCTGTTTTCAGTGTTGTAACCCCTGTTTTCAGTGTTGTAACCCCTGTTTTCAGTGTTGGAACCACTGTTTTCAGTGTTGGAACCACCGTTTTCAGTGTTGGAACCACTGTTTTTCAGTGTTGAAGCCACTGTTTTCAGTGTTGGAACCCCTGTTTTCAGTGTTGGAACCACTGTTTTTCAGTGTTGGAGCCACTGTTTTCAGTGTTGGAACCCCTGTTTTCAATGTTGGAACCACTGTTTTCAGTGTTGGAACCACTGTTTTCAGTGTTGGCACCCTGTTTTAGTGTTGTAACCACTGTTTTTCAGTGTTGGAACCCCTGTTTTCAGTGTTGGAATCCCTGTTTTCAGTGTTGTAACCCCTGTTTTCAGTGTTGTAACCCCTGTTTTCAGTGTTGGAACCCCTGTTTTCAATGTTGGAACCACTGTTTTCAGTGTTGGAACCACTGTTTTTCAGTGTTGGAGCCACTGTTTTCAGTGTTGGAACCACCGTTTTCAGTGTTGGAACCACTGTTTTTCAGTGTTGAAGCCACTGTTTTCAGTGTTGGAACCCCTGTTTTCAGTGTTGGAACCACTGTTTTTCAGTGTTGGAGCCACTGTTTTCAGTGTTGGAACCCCTGTTTTCAATGTTGGAACCACTGTTTTCAGTGTTGGAACCACTGTTTTCAGTGTTGGCACCCTGTTTTAGTGTTGTAACCACTGTTTTTCAGTGTTGGAACCCCTGTTTTCAGTGTTGGAATCCCTGTTTTCAGTGTTGTAACCCCTGTTTTCAGTGTTGTAACCCCTGTTTTCAGTGTTGGAACCCCTGTTTTCAATGTTGGAACCACTGTTTTCAGTGTTGGAACCACTGTTTTTCAGTGTTGGAGCCACTGTTTTCAGTGTTGGAACCCCTGTTTTCAATGTTGGAACCACTGTTTTCAGTGTTGGAACCACTGTTTTCAGTGTTGGCACCCTGTTTTAGTGTTGTAACCATTGTTTTTCAGTGTTGGAACCCCTGTTTTCAGTGTTGGAATCCCTGTTTTCAGTGTTGTAACCCCTGTTTTCAGTGTTGGAACCCCTGTTTTCAATGTTGGAACCACTGTTTTCAGTGTTGGCACCCTGTTTTAGTGTTGTAACCACTGTTTTTCAGTGTTGGAACCCCTGTTTTCAGTGTTGGAATCCCTGTTTTCAGTGTTGGAACCCCTGTTTTCAGTGTTGGAACCCCCGTTTTCAGTGTTGGAACCCCTGTTTTCAGTGTTGGAACCCCCGTTTTCAAATCACCAGTCAGTTCTCGCATCACTGCTGGATTCTTGAGAATTATATGAAAAAAATGGAATGCAAACGAAGTAATAACAATAATATTCAATATTCATTTATACATCTTTCAAATTCATCCTTGAATTTGTCCAGGAAAACATACAAAGTATATGTAAAAATACGTATTTGAATGTTCACAGAAATCTTCGCATCCTTGACCTAGAGGGTCTCTAAGGCGCCGCGCACACACACACACACACATACACACGGAGATACATGCACATCAAACACACAGACAGACACACACACACATACAATAATGTAAAGATGGGCATTATATAATGATTGGTTGTCTTTCTGTAATATTTTCGGTTTGTTTTCTGGGTTTAGCTTGAGTTATGAATGGGCTCAAATGAGTTTAATATAATAACTCGTTTTTTCTAAAAAAAATCCACATATTTTCGTTGCTTCCGGTACATGAGGAATATACCGCATGGTGGTAATAGTGCACTTGCACTCTTCCCCCATGCTATTGGACTTGCCTGTAATTAATAATGATAATAATTAATATTCCTGACTAACACACTGACCAACATCCTGGCTATTATCCTGACCAACACCCTGACTAATACCCTGACTAATATCCTGACTAATATCATGACCAACACCCTGACCAACACTCTGACTAATATCCTGACCAACACTCTGACTAATATCCTGACCAACACTCTGACTAATATCCTGACCAACACCCTGACTAATATCCTGACCAACACCCTGACTAATACCCTGACTAATATCCTGACTAATATCATGACCAACACCCTGACCAACACTCTGACTAATATCCTGACCAACACTCTGACTAATATCCTGACCAACACTCTGACTAATATCCTGACCAACACCCTGACTAATATCCTGACCAACATCCTGACTAATATCCTGATCAACATCCTGACTAATATCCTGATCAACATCCTGACTAATACACTGACCAACACCCTGACTAATATCCTGACCAACACCCTGATTAATACACTGACCAACACCCTGACTAATACACTGACTAACACACTGATTAATACACTGACCAACACCCTGACTAATATTCTGACTGACTAACACCCTGACTAATATCCTGGCTGACTAATATTCTGACTGACTAACACCCTGACTAATATCCTGGCTGACTAATATCCTGACTGACCAACACCCTGACTAACCTTCGACCAGTGAAGACAGCAGGGTGACGTTGGCCGCCTTCCTGCGACCGGCAGGCAGACTGAGTCCAATTTTCTCCAGACGTTCGCGTAACAAACGACCACCGTTCTTAGACTTGGCTCTGCGCCAACACACACACACACACCGACACACACACATACCCATCAATATGATATCCTAATCGTATCAAACAAGAATAGTGCAAATCCGGGCTGTCTTATGATGAATCAAAATTACGATAATTATTATTATTATTAATGATGAAATAAATGTTCAAGGTATAATAGACACAGATACAGACAGAACAGAATAATAATATTGGCAAATAAAAGCACACACTGTGAGGAAATGAAACTAGAGTCAGAACAGCTCAAAAAACATCCGAAAACCACAAACAAACAAACACACAAACATACTGATATATGTGTGAGTTTTCTGTACTGTACGTGTTCTATCATTCTATCAGTATATGTGAGATATTAGTGTACATCTATGAGCGTCTATGACGGGTCTTTTTGCCAATTAATGTTGTGTTATCTATTGAAATTGTTTATTTGTTTATGACAATACATGGGGTTAAAATACAAAAATACAAATACACACACATAAATACAAACATACAACACACAACATACACACTCTCACACACACACACACACGCACATACATACAGACAACAAATGGAAAGAGGAAAAATCAGCGCACAAAAAAACAAGAAAAAAAACTTGGCCGTCGGTGGGATTCAAACTGACCGCCGCAGCACGCCGCCCAGCAGCGACGCGTTGAGACACTCAGGCACTGCCAGTCGCCGCTGTACCTCGGCCACGGTTACTTTGTACTTGGACGTCGAGGAGAGCAGTGACAGACGGCCGGGAACACTGCAGAACACATCGCTAGGACCCAGGTCACGCTTCAACACTGACACACACACAAACACACACACACACACACAAACACATAGATAAACACATTTCGATGTATTTCGCGTATACCGAAAAATATCCTATTGAAAGACACTTCTAATTAATTTCAATTCAATTCAAGTGTATTAATCCACATAAAAGCATTGCTTATCATGGTGTGAATACTACATAAATATATACACATTCATACACTCAACCATATATGTATATACATACACACAAATATATATACACACACTCATTCAACGTCAATTAATTAAATTAATTAAACGTCGCTTTGAGAAATTGATTCTCTTTCAGCAATAGATATGGCATATACATTTAACGTAAACATCCAAGTATATCAAGTATGCTTCCTTCATGTTTGAATCGAAAAACTGGTCTTTTTTGACATAGACAAGTAGAACGCTAGGTGTTCAATTCATGCTGCCCCAACTTGTTGATGTTAGAATTTTGCACGAAAATGACAGCTGATTATATTTGGGTGATTACGGTGAGAATAACAATAATAAATACATAACATAAACAAATAACAAACAATAGACACATGTGATTTCCCAAGACAGACATTGTAAAGCAAATAAATTGTATAAATAAAACAAATATAGAAAAAGTAAATAAATAACAGTAGTAAATTGTAAGATAAACGAAAACCCAAGAAATTTAAAATTTAGCGGAATATAGAGTCTAGAGGCGCAGCAATAAAAAGAGACAAATAAAAAAGATTCAGATATTAAAAAAGAGCATAATTCATAACGGAGCTGTGGAATGGATCTAGTTTATCAAGCTGAATTTATATTAATATAATTATTGGTTTTATTATATTTTGTGTTGAAAATTCACCTGGAAACGACTCACTGTCCAAATCGATTCCCTGAAAAACAAAATAAAACTAGAATCTGCTAATAGCACACACACACAGACAGACAAACACAATTTGCTAGCCTGGAAAGATAATTAACCGAAAAAATTAATCACAATATAACGGGAATTAATGTAGTGCATCACTAGGAAGTGTTACATTTTTAATAAGAACCTAATTTATGCAATTCCAGCATCAATTTACAAGCTTCCACCAGCAACAATTGATATTATATATACACTTGAACCTGATCAATTCCTCGCCACAATTCCGTGCTTGTCCCTTTAATTCTGAATTTAATTCTGCAGCATTATATTCACTCTCAAGCCCTTTTAAGCTTCGAGACGCGCCCAGTATTTGCATGGCCCAGTATTGATAATGTCGCAACTGCAGAGTATATTTCTGCACACCACCAAATATTCACCGAAACTCACCAGAAGAAAAGCAACACCGACCCTGGACTCTTCATCTGCGCTATTATCACAGTCCATCTATACGTCAAAGTCAATACTAGCATCTACAATAACTCAGATATTCCAACTACATTTGAATAAGCTCAAAATAGTCTCGATACTGCCAAAAAAAAGTATACAAAACAAAAAACGCGCATGTTTCACAAGATATTTCGGCCAATGCGTAATTTTAGTATTAAGTGAGCTGTTTTCGTTATACTTGCAATGCTAAATCCATCCTATAAATATAATATATGTACCAGTATGCGCTCAAGCGTTTTATTAAAAGTTTAATACTTTAATAACATCTAAATGAGATTTTGACCAAGAAAGTACGGAAATGATGAAATATGATTTGATATTGAATTGTACGAGTTCGCATTTTTGCAAAATGTTTTATTAATTCTCTTGAAGCGCTAACGCAGCTAAGAACAGGTCATTTCACAGACTCAGCTTTCATCAGCGGTAATTAAGTCACATGTGTGAACAACACATTTCATTTCCCATGAAACTGAACAATAATTACTGAATCAATCGATTTGTCATAAACACACCATATGGCAAGCGCTGATTTCATCATACCAGCTATCCGGCTGTAATGTACATTTATGTATATGTATATAATAATGTATGTAATATTATGATGTATTTGCATGGTCGGGCTGAGGGGGGAAGGGGGGCACGGGGGTGCACGACCCCCACAAACAAACAACTATGAAATTCCGCCAAAATTCCCCCCCCCCCTACAAAATTAAATCGAGTTTCATTTATTTTCCCTCGAATAAAGCAATCCTTAGTAATATGCATTCCATCACACATATGCGTGGTAATTTTAGTGAAATAACATTGATTTTAACTGTTTGCATATTAGTTTAATATAATTCAGAAGAAAACATTAATTTACCTTCACTATTATTTAGCTGCTGGTGCTTTTTCTTGAAATCAATATTATAAATTCTTGATATCTTTCCTTTTCAATATCTACTTTGAAATAATATATTGCCCAATTTTTCGCGTGCTCATAATACAATAAATATTCGAAAATGTAAAATATGTCTGTGAAATTAAAATGCATATTCACAGAGTGTATTTTTGTAATTCATTCAAATCGCAAATTAATGCCGCATAAATTTTAACAACTAAAATCTCAAATAACAAATAATATCCGAACTGCACCGCAGAACGCGAAATAGTTATATTGAGTAATTAATAGTAGTCCGTTTTGCTCAGATATTATGCTTGCCAACTCATCTGTTTGCTCCATAAAAAACAAAACACAAAATTGAGTAAAGCTATAAAGACGCAGAACTCAAATCACACAAATCTATTCTAATACCACGAAATACTCTGTTATACTGTGTGTGTAAGTGTGTGTGTATGCGTGTGTGTGTGTGTGTGTGTGTGTGATTCCTCACTGTATCATCATCCATAACCTGGAGAGAGTTTGAGAGAATGATGGAGTCCTGAGACGAGAGGGCATGTGAGGACCTTAAAAGAGTTCCATCTGTGCGTGAAAGGAAGCGACTCGTATCGAAAACATTGAGTCCTCCACTCTGTATACAAACACACACACATATATGCAAATTGAGCGCTTCCAGTACATGGGGCCACCGCAGGGTGGTGATAGTGCTTGCACTTTTCCCATGCTACTGAACTTTCATTTAATAAGACGTAGACAGCATTTTGTGAAAGGGGTACCACATGCTTATGTGGCTGTATGTGGCTCTAGCGCTGCTTAGTAGCTCCTTAGAACTTTTCCCAAAATGTTTGAAATTGGAAAAAGTTGGGGAAGAAGATATATATATATATATATATATATTTATAAAGCTTTTATGAGGCTTTAAATTGGTTGAGGCTCCAGACATGTCTGTCTTTTGTTTTGTTTTTGATGTAATATGGTTGATTCAACATTTTGGGCTGCCAACTCTTGTCCTAGGGCAGATACGGGCAAACTCCGGTCCGCGAAGGCTCAGCTTAGTCCGGCCCGGCACCCTGATATGCTTTATTATTGAAATCCAGCCCGCAGAATTCCCACTAAAATTAGACAAGAAATTCCAATAAATCTTAAGTTTTTGTAATATCGAAAAAAAAATGTATGTACAAATATACGAACGCAAACAACCACGCAACACTATCGCACACACCACGATCACTCTATCACACACCACAATCACAATCACACCACACAATCGCTATATCACACAGCTACCACGCAACGCTGTTACCCACAGCTCACACACAACCACCGTCCTCTACGCATATCAAATTCACTCCCCTACACACACACACACACATGCACACACACACACACACATGCACACACACATTCACGCACATCTAGTGAACTAAACGAAGCGAGCGCGAATCACACAAACAATACACACTGTTAGCCATACTAAATACGACAAGAGCACACACACACTCACTCACTTACTCGCGCTATCTCTCTCACAATACAAACAAAACACCTCCGCCTGTTTCCAAAGAAACAAATACAAACAATTAAAATAAACAATGCGAAGTAAAATGCTGGCAAAACATTTCACGACCAACGATGGCCCAGCTAAACGCAGACAAAACTTAATAAAGGCAACAACAGTACACAATACGCAACACCATACAAAATCACGACCTATTCTCGCAGCAATAACGAACGGGTGCACGTCGCACCCGTTCACTCCTTCTCAACTGCGTCGTCACTGCTTGGGTCTCACCAACTGACGTTACTTCTGAGCCGCCTGATGGTACAGCTCCTGACAACTCATCAGTTCCAATGTCACCATCCCCTGAAGACACTGGTGTAGATGCACGCGCTGGCTGGGTTGCATCTGCAACCAGTATCGGTGGTTCATCAGACTCACCGAGTGGCGGTTGATGACCGCGTTGACGGATGTCTTTCACATGACGAGGCATTCCGTTCACTTCAACAACACAATCAGATACAATATCGGTGATGACACCAGGCTGCGACACGTCAGTACATCTGGTTCCTTTCCTGCGAGTCCACAACAAATCACCAACTCCGAACTTGGACCCGCCACGCACGTTGCCGGTTAAATCGCTGTTGCTTTGTCGTTTGCAACGAAGATCGCGCGTGTTCACAAGATCTCGGCACTTGTATTTGTAAACACCGGCAAATGGAGCTGATGTCACCGCCTTATCATCGCGAGGAGTGATGTTGTACAGGTGCACAGCCTCCGCTACGGTACATTGCCGACGTGCACAAATCACTTTGACAGAGCGATGGTTCCGCTCGATGATGCCGTTTCCATGTGGCGAATATGCCGCACGAAAACGAAGATGGACGTTCCATTTAGCACACAGAGCCTGCAGTGATCTCCCACGGAAGATAGTGTCATTGTCGGCCAGAATCTCACTTGGAGCGCCACGTTCATAAAAGATCTCCTCAAGATGGTGCACGACAGTTGCAGCGTCGGCCCAACGCAACGCTCTCCAAATCGCAAAACGCGACGGACCACAGTCAATTATCGATAGATACGACGTATGTGAATGATGGGTGATATCAATCGCCAACCTGTACCACGCCTTTTCGACATCCAGCCTGCCACGACGCCACCTAGCCGGAGCAGGATCAACAGAGTTGCACACATCACAATGAGACACAACTTCCTGCACTTGTTTTCTGCTGATTCCACTCCCGCACTTACGTCTTGCAAAAAACAGAGTCCGCCGAATGCCTGGGTGGCCTCCGCTCTCATGTGTATCCAAAATGGCAGCATTAATGTCGGGTAAATTACGACTTTCCATCGCAGCTGCGGCACATGTTGATCGCTGTTCTCGGAGCCACTTTTCAGGTACTCTAGTGAGTGTGTCGGCACGATTCTCACCAGATCTCACAACCAAAACATGCAGCGTCAATTTGTATTCGCCGACCAATTCACGCACAAGGTCTATTCTTCGCCGGATTAGCATTTCGCTCTGAGCTTTCGTCTTGAGACGATTTCGACCGCTCAGTGCGTCAACTAACCAGCGGTGCACCGTCACAGAATATGTGTACAGTTCCACTATACGGAAGCCCCAAGCAATAGCCAGATTGAGTCCGCGTATGGCAGCGTCAAGCTCGGCCATGTTTATGTGCGCAGCAGGATCTCTCCGGAGCCAACTCGCATCCTCCACAACACTCCCGTCTCCCATGGCTATAACCACACCAACGGCAAGAGAGCTTGCGTCAGTCCAGACTTGTGCACATTCACCCGCAACGCACCAGGTCCCATGCGCAGGATCACTGCTCAAAACCTTACTTTTAATTTCCTCCAACTGCGCGACAAGTGAAGCATCTTCAATGACGTCATCCCACGACTTTGAAAGCTCGTTTGCTCTGCGCTTCAGCCATGCGACCGCTGGGCGCAGCCAGCCACAAACAGGCAAGTGAGCCACCAAACGACCGCACCAGGAAAAAACTGTGCGTCTTGTGATTCTCGCAGGAATGTTGTCGATACTTGCGCTTCGTTTCCACTGCAATTCATTGCCAGTTTGCTGCACTTGCAATCCCAACAATTTGGCCCCGTCTGAAGCACGCTCAGGTGCCTTACATTCTAAGCCAAAGTCGCCAAAGTGCTTGATCACGTTCTCAGCGCTCATCTTATCTTCATTGACCAAAAGGTCGTCGACATATGGCAACACAGCCGCGTTAAGAGCAGGGTCAACAGCCAGTATAGCTTGCACAACATTCTTCATGACTAATGGTGCAATGTTTATCCCAAAGCCCAGCCTGGTGAGACAATATCGCTGCCCAGAAATCACAACGGTTTGGTAACACCACAGACGCTCATCAACGTGAATCTGCAGGTACGCACTTTTCAAGTCCACTATGGCCAGGTTATTGCCATGACGACGCCACCGTCGAAGCTGGTCCGCGCATACATCAGCATCGGCAGTATAAGCTGTGATATGGTCGTTCGGTTCACGATAATCGAGAACTGGACGGACTTTAGCCTTGTTCTTTTGATGTACGGCCATCAATGGCACAAGACCGCGGGGCTTTCCATGAACACGCTCATCATGTCTTACCAGCCATCCACGCTTGATCCAGTTGCTAAATTCTGAATCGTATTCATGCCGAATACTGGCTTTTACACCGTACTGAGGTGTCGTGTTTTTCAGACATGGGGGTCCGGAACCATCGGTCCATTTCCAGACTACTGTCAATCTCTTTCTGTCATCGTCATACCGCACGGTGAAATCCGACGTGTCAATATCTGAAACACGGTTATGACGCCGTGTTGACGCCGCGATAACACTACTGGAATGCTCACAGCCGAATCTCACACACTTCGGAGACGTCACATTCACTCCACCAAGTGCCACAATACCTGTCATACCTAGTATGACGTCAACTCCGAGTGGATGCTCATTCACCACTAAAACATTCACTTCGACACAACTTTTGTTCCGTACTCCAATATCCACACTTCCAATACCAATACATAACATAGATGTGCCACCCAATGTAGCAACACTAACCTGCTGTCGACGCCATTTATTAACACACGATACATGCACGATCGTATCAGTACACCCTGTGTCAACAAGCACTCTACACAGGCGGCCACCAACAAGAAGCTCAACAATTGGCAGGGAATCAATGCGCGCGCTCATTTCTTGGGAGATGGTGCTGGCGCTGATGACCACCTCCCGCCGGCGTTTCCCGATTGGCGGCAAGCAAATGCAAGGTGACCGATTCTCCCACAATTACAACATCTACGATCCAGTCGATGTGTCCGCTGCGAATCATCAATTCGCCTTGACAAAGAAGTATTTGCCGTAGGTATCTTCGTAGCATCATCTTCTGGTTGACTAGACGCTGAGCCTGCTCCACCAAAAGCTGTTGTCATAGCGCGATCGCTGAGAATGGCGCGAGATCTCACTAGCACATCCTGCAGACCCAAATTATCAGCTCGAGAGCCCGCGCGAATTATCTGTCGCACAGCATCTGGTAGTCCAGCCACAAACGCACACATCAAAACTCGATCGGGAACTCCCCCAAAAAGACTAGCGAGACGACGAAGGTCAGACAAAAACACATCTACAGACTCGCCCATGTGTAGCCGTCTTGCAGCAAACTGTTCGTAGGCTGCATGCTGGTCTAGAGCAAATGCAGAATATAACGCAGCTCGCACTGACTCCAAAGAAAGCCGACTATCTGCAGGCAGTTCTGACCACACGCTGAACGCACCACCTGTCAGTCGGAGTGGTATGACTGAGACCAGAGGAACTCTTTGTAACTGGCACACTGCATCAGCTCTGGTAAACCACTCTACGATGTCTAATGTGCCATCATATTCTGCGATGCACCTCGCGTCAAATGGGCCGGCTGGCAGCAACACACGGTTCTCACTCGCTTGGTTTGGCACCGATACTTCACATTTACGTTCACTAGATGCCATATTGTAGCCGAAATAGCTTGTAATATTGAAAAAAATGTATGTACAAATATACGAACGCAAACAACCACGCAACACTATCGCACACACCACGATCACTCTATCACACACCACAATCACAATCACACCACACGATCGCTATATCACACAGCTACCACGCAACGCTGTTACCCACAGCTCACACACAACCACCGTCCTCTAGGCATATCAAATTCACTCCCCTACACACACACACACACACATGCACACACACATTCACGCACATCTAGTGAACTAAACGAAGCGAGCGCGAATCACACAAACAATACACACTGTTAGCCATACTAAATACGACAAGAGCACACACGCATACACACACTCACGCACACACTCACTCACTTACTCGCGCTATCTCTCTCACAGTACAAACACAATACACAACACAACAGTTTTCCAAAAAATCAATTATTCAACTACTTTTACATTCAATTATTATTATTATTGTCATTATTATAATTAGCAGTGGAAGTAATTATGAGATTTCGTTTTTCACTCCGGCCCGCCACCTCCTTCCAAAAGTCTCATCTGTCCCTCACTGTGAAAACGTTGCCGGTCACTGCTCTAGGGGAAGAGAAGGGAGCATTGCGCAGACCACCACGACCACCGCTTCTACTAACCGCTAGTGAAACTGGCAACTCACTCCTAGGGAAACTGGCAACTCACCGCTAGGGAAACTGGCAACTCACCGCTAGGGAAACTGGCAACTCACCCCTAGTGAAACTGGCAACTCACAGCTAGGGAAACTGGCAACTCACCCCTAGTGAGACTGGCAACTCACCCCTAGTGAAACTGGCAACTCACCCCTATTGAAACTGGCAACTCACCCCTAGTGAAACTGGAGACTCGCTATCTCTGCGTACGCGCGCCGCTACCGTATAAGCCGCGGCAGCTTGCGACGCCTGCAAACTTGAGCTGAGCTGATAGGCAACCTCTGCCGCATTTAGCGCGTGAATCTGAAAAGTGTCGCCGGCGAGCGCTGCGGCGGTGGTGGCGACTGTGGTGGCTGCTGCACTGGTGGCCGAGCTGTAGGCCGGCGGAGGGAAGTAGGGTGGCTGGAAGTCGCTACTGGCCGCGCCACCGGCCGCCGCCAGGAATGATGGCGAGAGTGCGTGTAGTGAGACGGTGTGGCCGATTTCGGCGCGCACCTAAACAACACAAAAATACACATACATACACATTGCATCAAGCTGTACAGTGGCGCATCCAGAGTGCAATTTTGGGAGGGCTTAGACGTTAAACAAATTCTATAAAAAAAAATATTATATTCTTGACCTCTTTTAGTGAATCTCTTAGTTATGAGGAGTTGATGGAAACATTTAGGGGGGTTTCAGCCCCCCCCCCTAACTGGGTCCGTTAGTGAGGCTGTAATATATATATATTATTTCGAAGCAGTTTATCAGTATATACTTATCATAATTACTATAATATTAACGTATACACCTCATAATGTATTACATATACTATAATTATCTTTTCGTGTATTACTACAAAATTACATATATATTACCGTTTAAACTATCTCAATAACTTGCCCTCTCACTGAAACACTGTTTATTCAACGCTAGTTAGCAGATAATGTTGCACTACAGTTTGACGCTTGCACAGTTGCACAAAACACACACACACACAGAAGTCACATGCTGAAAATTGCTCACTAAATTTCCACTGTGTTAATATCAAGTACTGATAGATATAATTTCTGATCAATTCATCAAATAGCATGTGTGTCTGTCGGCGTCATACTTGTTCGACCATATATTAACATCGCCATGGAAAACAGAATGGAGCCCTCTCAGTGGCGGCACTAAGGGAGGAGACTAGGGAAGGCTTGAACAACTCAGAAAATGGACCAAGCCTCCCCCTAAGCCCCCCAATAATCCTAACCATAAATATGTGAGGTGCGGTTGTTCAAGTTTTGTAGGGTGGGTGTGTTTGTTTTGAGGGCTGTCCGGCCCATCCGGGTTCTTTCTCGTATAATGGCTTGGAATGGGGCTAAGTAAACGCCAATCAAAACATTTGTTATGGATCTATAAAAAGGTCCATTTTTCACTGAAAACCACTAATAAATTCTAATAAAATAAATTTTCGCGTGCGCGCGCACACAAAAGTATCCTCACTTTTCCCTTAGCCCCACACCGGAAAATACTTACGCCGCCACTGACCCCTTCACCAATGGGGGATTTCTCAAAGCAGGGGCGTTTGCTGCTCGAGGCTTAACATATATGCAAATTAGGACGTCATCGAGAACGGGCATTGAGCGGACGTTTCAGAGCAGAATCAAGACATATCAATATATCAAGAACTTTTTAAAACAACATTCCAAATAACTGATCGTGTATGTGAATATATGTGTGTGTGTATATAATGTATATGTGTGTTTGTGTGTGTAATTTTTCCTTGTATCCGATGAAAGTTCATACCCTGACAACGTATGCAAATGAATATATCAAGAACTTTTTAAAACAACATTCCAAATAACTGATCGTGTATGTGAATATATGTGTGTGTGTATATAATGTATATGTATGTTTGTGTGTGTAATTTTTCCTTGGATCCGATGAAAGTTCATACCCTGACAACGTATGCAAATGAATTGAACAAAATCGCAATTTCGCAATTTAAGCAAATTGCGGAATTGAAATAAAATTTTCTATCACCTCTCTATTACCCCCGAGAATTGGTAAGTGACCCCCAGGGGGTAATTTACCCACAGCTAGGTAGCCAATGATCTCCGCTAACAAGATAAGCCGTCACTGCCGCTGACAGGAGCCACTTCATGAATATTAATGAGCAACAGTGAAGGTGTGTCTGGTCGCTGCGATGCATGTCAGGTGGTGAGTTGGAGGTCGACTAGCAAAAACTACGGATGCCAGAGAGATGCCAGAGAGATGCTTGGCAATTGCACACTGTGTATTGCACAGTTGCATACCATCAGCGCCACTCCAACGGCGTTTGAAAAATGTGGAACAAAAATATTTTACAAAAAATATGAAAAATGTGGAGAAAAAAATATTTTACAAAAAATATGAAAAATGTAGGAAAAAAATATTGGGCCCACATTTTGCTCTAATTTCAGAGTACGTATTATTAATATTATTATTATTATTAATTAAAGGCAAGTCAAGTAGCATGGGAAGAGTGCAAATGCACTATTACCACCCTGTGGTGGCCTCATGTACTGGAAGCGCCCAAAAGATATAGACAGTTTGAGAAAAAACGAGTTTAATTAATAAGTGAACCCGAGCGCAGCCCAGGCAAAACTCGATTAATTCAACCAGAAAAAACACAGAACGACAAATAAATGAATAGAAAACTGTGCAAACTGCTTAAATAGATTATTGCAAATCCATCTAGCGATTGCAAATATAATGTTCGAATGGGCGCATATCCTGGGGGTGTAGGGGGTAATATATCCCCAGAAAAATTGGCTGGGGGTATGAATATGCAATTATACCCCGCGATAATTCTGCTGAGCTCAAATTATTGGGTAAATTGTCATAAAAATCAGCATAGCAAAAAAGTAACAATACACGACAAATGTGTGTGTATGCAATTATAGGCAATACACTTTTCATTGAGGTATGTGTGTTGTAATTGGCTAGGCATAAAAAGGTTGAGGGTCTCATGTAATTGACAAACTGAGTCAACTTTGAACACTAATGCATAATGGCTGTAACATCCCCCCGAGCCTCGACACTAATATACATCCATGTTGGTTCGTGTATCAGTTACGCGGTTTTTTGTGAAGTGCAATCTTTTCGTTTGGCGTAGTCGGAATTCAAAATTAGAAAGAGCAACTATTAACTATAAAAATGTGCGCTAAACTTGAAAAATCCACAACTGATACTTCTTTGGCAGGTACAACATCTTTCAAATAGCATGAACGTTTTATGCGTTTAGCTCGAGTGTTGGAATTTTTAATTAATTTTGCGCTCTTGTCACTCTAACTTGTTGATTGATTTTTGGTAATAATAATAGTTTGTAGTTAATTGAACCCACTGAAAATAGTTTTCGTTAAATTATTCATTATCACAATTTACCAACTGAAATTCGTACAATTTTATTTAATATCGAACAAAAACCTATTGCGCTTTGGCTGAGAAGAATTTATATTTGTATTTCAGCTCTTTCTCACCTGGACAGCACCTGTTGTGTTTGTCGTGTCAATTAACGACCCATCATCGAGAGCCAGAGGGCTGATATCGGTAAAACCATTACTGACAGGCATTACTGGCTGTTCCTTGTGGAAAATATTTGCCGCTGTGGAAATTCCCGCTCGTTCAATCCACCATATCAAACAATATACAACCTGTTCTAGCTAGTCCAGTCTATAGGCTGGTGCCACAAATGGCACATCAACACATCACTGCACATCAACACATCCAGTCACATCCAACACGAGCAGTTTTGCACGTGACTGCACTAAGACAAATACAATGCGGAGCCACACACACACACACACACACGTAGAAACATACAAACACACACACACACACACACACACACACACATACACACAAATACGCGAGTGTGCGAGAGCGAATCACACAAACAGATATGCACACATGTGTGTATGTGTGTGTGTGTGTGTGTGTGTGTATGCGGAACAGCGGCGGTTATCGCAATGGCACACAAACAGGCACGCACACACACGCATACATACACACAGATAGTGGCACGCACACGCGCATACAAATCGGCCAAAACGTATCACACACGGACAATCTAGCTGAAATCATGGCGATGCGCATTTGTATGTATGTGTGTGTGTGTGTAAGTTGTGAGAATGAGGGTGTCTGTGCGAGCTACACACACACACACACACATACAAACACATACAAACAGACAGACAGACGCGCATACACACGCACAGCGCGGAGATGGTTAGTGGAGTGGTGATAGTGTCTTGTGACGAAATGCAGTTTCCATCGCTGGCACACACACACACACGCACAAACACCAACGAATGCCACACCGCCTGTCCATGCCACGACTTCTGCGAATTTCTACAAATACTCATTAAAATTATATAGCTGAATTTCGCTTATAAACACGCAGTTAAAAACAATTGTGTTATGGATTGAGGGGAATCATAGGAAGCGATTGATAAGAAGGCTTTTGATTCAGTGTTCATACGAGCGATTATCCCGATTTTTTCGATCCATCTTCTTATCGGCTCTTCTCTCCACCGACCAGCTAATGTAAACGAAGCAAAAGAAAGAGGCGATCAGTGGAGAAAGATGCTGTGTGTGAGACAGAGTTTGAGAGCTGGCGTCGTTATAAATTCAAAATGGCCGTCCCTGGCTCGACACAAACGCACACACACACACACACACACCATTCACAACCAACTGACACACACACACACACACACACACACTCAAAGACAGGTTCAGTGCTAATGACCCTGCGGCGTTCTGCCTGCAAGCATGCCCTGCAGACTAGCTGCAAGCGATGTGCCAGCAGATTTCAATACGATGTCTGGAGGGTGAGGTAGTCTGGCGATGTTTTCGAGTGCTACTACTTGTGCTATCAAGTTTTACGCGTGTGTTTCTTTGTGTGTGTGTAAGTTGGTCGGTGTATTCCGGCGTTGTCATTAGAAGGCAAATAGTGTTTCTTGAAGGATTTTCAGTGTAGGCGCAATGTTAGTCGCAAGCCAAAGTACTTAGAGCTACAGTGAAAATTTATTAAAAATGCTAGGTGAATCATGGGAACTACTCGTATTTATGTGGCAGTGTAAAAAAGAGAAATCTCCAATAATTGTTTGTCAGTAAGGAATGTCAAATAATCGAAAGAACATTCGAAGTGAAGTCTTACGAGAGAACGATAAATTAAATGTTATGTTTTTTCGTCTTTGCATATAGAAACTACAAAATCATTGTCATATAATAGACAATAGTCCAGTTTCCTACAGGATGTAGAAGTATTTTGCCACTCGAGTCCTCAGCTATTGTATAAGGCTCTGGAGAAACACGTTCCATTTGCACAAAACAACAGTACAAAATCTTCCTCTTTTACCAGAACAATGCATCGGCAAGTTTTTCATCGATATCTGGCGTCCCCCCAGAGGAATTCTTCAAATGAGACTCCTACTCGGAACACCACCCAACTCAAACAATTACTTAATGCAGCAAATGATAGGAACATCAAAAATTCAGCGTGACGCAGTATGCAGGAACAAGAGTTAGGATGACATCACCACAGTGCAAGATCTTTCAACAACAACATCAACTGGACGATCCTCTAGATTACCTGCTCTGCGGCGTGATCCATCTCTTTGCCGTCATCCTCAGTCGCCGCTGCCTCGACCACCATTGCGTCGTTGTCGACCGGTCCCACCGACACGGCGGTGACAGCGGCCAAATCAGCCGCCGATGCCACATGCACCTGAGTCAGTCGACCGTCGATGATGGCATAGGCCAGCTCGGGCTGTGCCTCAGGCGACGTCGTAGTCGCTGCTGTCGACGCTGCGCCGATCACCAGAGGCGAACGCTGACGACCGAGCAGCGAATCGGTCGCGTCGACAGCACCGGATTCGACGGATGCCGGCGTTGTTTTGCCGTACGGCGTGTTGGCGTCGCCGTCCGTCGCCGGACTGCCGACCAGAGGCGGCGCGGTGTCGCCGGACGCGTCACTGCCGTCCGAACTGCCGCCGGACATGGGCGTGCAGCTGCGTTAGTTGATCTCGTCCGTCAGCTCACAGTCAGCATGCACTTGTAGCGTGCGCGCACACGCACGGAGGCAGGCGCATTGATGAAGTGCTCGACTGTGCCGGATGTGTGCCGGTGGGAATTCGCACACAATTCGCACAGTGTCGGTGTGTGTGTTTGCGTGTGTGTGTGTGTGTTTGTGTTTGAGCACAGACGAACACACCACAGCTACCACTACACAGTCGCAGTAATATTCGACACGCAATAAGAAACGGAAAGATAGCTACGAGAAACGAATAGAAATAGAGTAAGAGAAATATATAAAATTGGATAGATAGAGATGTTGCTAACACACCGAGAATACTTCCACCTACACACAAACACTCACACTCAAACTCGTGCGCAAGTACAATCACAAGATAGACAGACACAGAGAGAGAAACGCGCTCAGCAACACACGACCTTTGCCGGCGGCTACGACCGACCAACAGGCCCACGGGCGTCGTGCGGACCTAGCATCAGCGGCGCCGGCGTCAGGTGTATTCAAAATGGCCGCCGGCTAGCGACCTTGAAGCGCCGACGGTCGCTGCCGTGCTTGTGATGGTGTAGGCACACAGGCGGTCTTTCCAGCAAGGCCGGGCGGGAGAGGGGAGGGGGACGCGCACACAAGGAGGGATGGGTGAGGTGTGTAGGGGGAGCGGGCAGGGTGTATGTCAGCGAGCGTACGCGTACCTGTGAGTATGTGTGTATGTCCGTGTACGTGTGTGTGTATGTGTGTGTGCTGAATGGGAGAGACTTGTGGAAGGTACAAGAAGTTAGCACCAATCAGCACCAATCCTTGTAAGAGCTATTTGTATAAGTCGTGCCTCGAATAATATTTGATTGTATGCGTGTGTGTGTGAATGTGGATGTGTATGTATGTGTGTGTGTGTGCCGTGTGTGTGTGTTTATCGTGTTTATGCGATCGCAGGTAGGTGTACAAGGTGTATAGCTACGTTAGTTGGTATGTATGTTTGTGTGCACTGGCGCGAGGCACATACCGTTGAGATGACTCGCAGCTCGCGGCTCGTCCCCAGCCGCAAGAACCGGTACGATAACGCAGCAGAGCGTACTGGGGACGGACCTAGAATGAGTGTGGAACGTTGCTTAGTGCACAACGTATGTCATAATATCACATCGTGTTTATGAGGTCTGTGAATGTATTTCTGTATATATGGAAGTATTATGTTGAATTATATAATTCTTTCATGTTCTGTATCATCTGAGCGATGTATATAATATATATGTTATTATTATTATTTTGCATTTTTTGCAAATACAACTTCTTCATCATAGACTCTGTTCATCCTGAGAAGCCCAGAAATCAGTATTGTATTGATCTAGGGTAAGAATTATAAATTTGTAAATGCAACTTTTTGCAACTTTTATATTTTTATGAGCAACTATTCAGATTTAGGACCACATTTGAACTTTTAGAACAATTATTTCACACTATCAGGAAACAATTTCGGTTGTAAACTTGTATAATGCAGCATATGTTCATGTATTGTCAACATAAACTCGATAAGCATGTATCTGGGAGACGTGTGAACATTGTGTTCGTGTGTGGTGCTAGACATCTTGCTTATGTACGTTCCCATAGACATAATATAGACATAGACAATATAATATAGATATTCTGATATAAACAGGTGCATTTGTGGAGAACAAAATCAAGCTTTAATTTTTGTAATTTTCGAGCAACTAGTTAGATCAACAGCACTTGAATATAATTACCGCATAATCAGAGAATGTTTTATCTGAAAATCCATTTAGACCTTGGAACATTCAAGAAAATTAACATCGAATGACTCTGTCAAATTAGATTGTGTATTTAAATGTCACTACCAGGCATCAGTGCGACAGACTCGACAGACTAGACAAGCATGTGAAACACAAAATCTTAACGCAACCGCGAATGCTCAAATCCATTAAGTAGAACCAAAAACATGAAACTCCCAAAGTGTAATGTTGAGAAGCGATTTCAGTGTCTAAATTGTATCAGTCTATTATTTAAAATTGGTGATATTTTACCGAAACACTGAGCTAAATTTATTTGAGCAACTATTTGCGGTTTTTACTGCATCCAAATGTCACCCTTGTCGCCAGTGAGGTGACAGTTAAAGCTCATGAAGCTTACAATCCTAGCACTACCGCGAATACTCAAAAAACATATTGTAGTAATAGTTATGGAATGTAAAAATAACAACTTTTGCTCACAAAAAGTATGTTTCTCATAATTAAGTGATTTCACTACCCTTTTACGGGTTTTGGTGATTTTTTTGCACAATTTTAAATGCTATTTTTTAGCGCAACTTTTAGGATTTTAAGCGCAAATTTTCTTTATATTTAGCTCACCAAAAGGTATAGAAATGCATGGGATTTCACCTTATTCCGACTAAAAGCTACTATTATTTGAATAAATATAAAATCACGTTTGACCTTGTGAAAAATTGGCTAAATAATATATTTCCATGATATACGCAGATTGTTATGTGAATGTGTGTTAGATAAATTGATACCAAATGTGGTATTGATATATCTAGATGGCGCTGTTAGACAAAATCTAAATGCAGCTGTCAAAAATGTTGAAATTGTACTGATAAATTGCTTAGAAAACAATGAGTAAATAGTTATTTCCGAATGAAACTTTAAAATTCATTTATTTTGATAGTTTTGAGAATGTTTGCATTTTATACGCAGGCTGTTTAGGTATTCACAAGATGGCCGCCGGTTGCCTGTGTTGAGGTGTGCGTTATTTCGCTCTGGTATTTTTGTCCGCTCTGCTGATTGTTTTCTGCTGTTGGTTAATTCTAAATTTTAAATACGTTCATGTTTTGCACTTTTGTGGTATTAAAAAGAGTAAAGTCCGTATTGCTTGTCCAGAGCGCCTAGTTTAACCCTTTGTGGTGTGTTTTTCTTGTTATATCCGTGTCTTATTGTTTTTGGACTTATTCGTGTTTATGATTATATTTCTGCCTCGATTTTCGTTCTCCCTATAACTGTAATGTTTCACTTTCCTTGGAAGCGACTGTACTCACTTTTGTTAGACCTGTCATTTCCTGCCTGTTGCTATAATGTTGATTGTATCCTGCGTTATTTTGCAATATATTTTTTCTACGTGCAATTTTCTAGTAACGACGTCCCGTGAGTTCTATTTTATGCCTAGCTAATATACGTGAATAGGGGTAAATATATTCCTGAATACGGGGTTAGTTAGGGACATATAACTAGTTAATTCAATATCTGATGGGATAATTGAATATATCTTTGGAAATGCGCAGGAATAACGTCACCAAACGCCAAACACTGGTTCGCATTGTATTGTTGTTGTGTCATTGTGTATGGTGCAAGAGAGAGAGAGAAATTATGTGTGAGAGCTTGAGCGTGTTAGTGTGCCTGAATGTTTGTAGTTCACTGTGTATGTGTGCCATACTGTTACGTCCTGCGGCTTCGAGCACTTAACCAACTCAGCGCTGATTGGTTGTTGTGCGTGACTGTCTGAACTCTGTGTATCTGTCTGTGTGTGTCTGTGTGTGTATGTGTGTGTGTGTGCTCCCGTATGTCACGGTGTGAGCTAAGAGTCGTGTTCGTGGTCCGGTTGAAGTGTGAAGTCTTGTAGGCGCGCGTGGACATCACTGCCCCACGCGCGCTTGTCTTCAATATATATTGATTTTTTGTTTGCTTCTACAATTGTCTACTGCATTGCATGTCATTGTGCACTGGTGTTGCAGATTGCATTGCAACCCGACTGTCCGGCTCAACTCAATTCTGCACACACACACACACACACACACACGCAGGCAGTCTCGTATTAGCCGCGTGCAAACATGAGCTATATGGCTTCACAAAGCAGACCAGGCGAGTGAATTACATGTGTTTTCAATCGTTCAAACATACTGAAACATAATGGTGTTTTTGTGGCTTCAGCTTGTTTTGCTATTGTGTTTTCCCTTGACCAGTTTTATTGCTCTTCTCTCTCTCTCTTTAGCTGTCTCTTGATTTTCTGCTGTGTCTCTTGTTCTCTCTTATTGTCTCTGTTTATCTGTGTTTTTCTATATCACTGTTTATGTTTGTTTCTCTGCTTCTCTCTGTATCTTTGTGCCATGTATCTGTCTGTGTGTGTGTGTGTGTGTGTGTGTGTGTGTGTGTGTCTGTCTGTCTGTCTGTCTGTCTGTCTGTCTGCCATGTATCTGTCTGTATGTATGTGTGTGTCTGTCTGTGTGTGTGTGTGTCTGTCTGTATGTGTGTGTGTCTGTCTGTCTGTTTGTCTGCCATGTATCTGTCTGTATGTATGTGTGTGTGTCTGTCTGTCTGTCTCTCTGTCTGTCTCTGTTTGTGTGTGTGTGCTGAGCCATGTCTATCTTCATCTCACGCGACGTCATTGTTGATACACGCCAGGTCGCGGCGCTTCGTCCTCATCGGCGCCAGCATCCGCCGCTTCTGGCCGCGCCTCAGCCGCTGGCGGATACCAGCCACTGCCCGTGGTGTCGGCACACGAGCATGTCAAGATGTGGCAGCATGGCGGCTACGGCGGCGCGGCGACGGCGCCGGCGGCTGACTCGGGCATCAACTCTGGCGTCACCACGCAGGCCACGTCGCTGTCTGGCAAGCATGATGAGCTGGACATGGCCGAGTTGATGGACACGGCCGCCTATCCGCCTCCTCCGCCGCCGGCCGGCGCAGCAGCAGGACAAACCGCGGCCGGCGGTGGCTACACGCACGCTCAACTCGACGGTAATTGGTAGCTGTCATATCACTCATACTGGTATCTTCATTGTTTGGATGTTATTTTGTGTGTGTGTCTCTCTCTCTCTCTCTCTCTCTCTCTTTCTCTCTTTCTCTCTCTCTCTTTCGTTAGCTCCCTATATGTTGCCGTCGTTGCCTGGTCTATTCTCATCGGTTCCGTGTTGATGTATGTTTTTACATGTCTGTGTGTTTGTGTGTGCGTTTTGTTTTTTTCCTCCTGTTCACCGTTCATTTTCTTCTCTGTCAATTTTTTGCGTTTGTTATTTCTCTTTATCTTTTTCCGCTTTCACGCTATCTTTTCCGTTTTTTTTCAATTCAATATTTGGTTTCTTTCTTAATTTTTTCCTAATTCCGTTTGTTTCGTGTGGCCTTTTCCTCTTCCGTTTGACTCAACTTTTTCCTGCTTATTTGTGTATTTAAACTGTTTATCCGTTTATCAATGGTGTATTTTTGTTGTAGTTGTTAATTATCCGCTGTGTATCCGCTGTGTTTCGGTCATTGATTTGGTGTTGTGTTGGCATTTTGTATTATCTTAACATCCATCTCTGTGTCATCTTTTATAGTTTTTCTCTATCGGTTATTTATTTGGTATCGTTTGTTGTATTTTGTCACTGTGTTTGTGTATGTGTCTGTGTGTGTGTGTGTCCTCCTGTGGTCCTACAGACATGGGTCAATCGCTGAATCAAACACGATCGCAGCGTGTTCGCGCCGCCATGTTTCCCGAGACTCTGTCGTCGGCCGGTGATGATGCCGTAGCTGGTCTCGCTGCAGATCTTCAACAACATCAACAACAACATCAACAACAGCCATCTTCAGTACAGCGTCTGGCCGAGCCCTCACAGATGCTCAAACACGCCGTAGTCAACCTAATCAACTATCAGGTATGCAACTGTGCAACTGTGATTGTGTGTTGCTTGCTTCACAGCCAAACCTGACAATTGCAAGCCTTTGCAATTTGTCAATTTTGCATTTTGCAATTTGTCAATTTTGTCAATTTACAATTTGTCAATTTTGCAAAAGCAATTTGCAATTGCAATTGCAATAGCAAAGCCTGACAAATGGTTGGCGATGTGTGTCGAGTTAAACACCTGAGACATGCGCTAATTGATTTACCTGCTGGCTCCTCACTGCTGAATTGCAGTCGATTTCAACACTGAATTCAACACGGTGACATTAGCAAATTCATCAGTTAGATTTGTTGCATCGATCGTCCATCTATTGCACAAACACACAAACACACACACACACACACACACACATTGACAACAATAATTTAGCTACTAATTTTCGTAAATCTCTATATTAATTTAAATTGTATTATAATCGCATTTTTTATTATTGTTACATAATAATTTGGTGGATTTACTTAATAATAGTGATAATTTACAGCTAAATTTTAAAATCACGCACACACAGTTTTCAAGAATATTCGTGACTTTGTGTGTGTGCTTCGCCGTGTGTTTACGTATTATTAATATTATTATTAATAATAATAATATTCTGGCTAGCTGCCAGTACATGTATGAGGAACACAAGTTCAGTTAGGAAAATGACAGTTTATGACAAAATAGAGCCACAATAAATACAACAACGGCGCCGCGTAATATACAGGACGATGCTGATTTGGCCACTCGAGCTATTCCCGAGCTGATTAAGCTGTTGAACGATGAGGATCAGGTGGTGGTGTCGCAGGCCGCCATGATGGTTCATCAGCTCAGCAAGAAGGAGGCCTCGCGACACGCCATCATGAACTCGCCACAGGTGATATAACACACACACTGACACACACACACACACATTACGTTACATTAAGATATTTATATAGCGCCCTACACCTAGAAGGTCTCTAAGGCGCTGCACACACACACACACTCAAGAAAAGGACATACACATTCACAATCACACACACACCAACACACACACACACACATATACACACAGACAAAAAGAAGACAGACGAGTGCACATACACTGAAAATCACACTTCCATACATAAAAGAAAAAGCAAACACAAACACACACACACTGACACACACACACACAGACACACACACACACACACTGACACACACACACTGACACAAACACACACACTGACACACACACACACTGACACACACACACTGACACACACACTGACACACACACTGACACATACACACACACACACACACACACACACACACACACACACACACACACACACACACACACACACACACTGACACACACTGACACACACACACACTGACACACACACACACTGACACACACACACACACACACACACACACACACTGACACACACTGACACACACACACACACTGACACACACACACACTGACACACTGACACACACACACACTGACACACACACACACACACACACACACACACACACACACACACACACACACACACTGACACACACACACACTGACACACACACACACTGACACACACACACTGACACACACACACACTGACACACACACACACACTGACACACACACACACTGACACACACACACTGACACACACACACACACACAAGTCAAGCAGCTCTATGACACACGGAGATACATAATTGACACACTGTTGATACGAGTGTGAGACTGGTACAATTGGTGTGCTGCTGTATTTCAACAGTTGTTCACAATATATTGCATTGCAAGATGCGTTATATCAGTGTGTCTATACTGAACTAACTCTCTCTCTCTATATGTGTGTGTGTGCATATATATGTGTGTGTGTGTGTGTGTGTCAGTGTGTGTGTCAGTGTGTGTGTGTGTGTGTCAGTGTGTGTGTGTGTGTGTGTGTGATGTAACTGTTGTTCAACGAATGTGTATGGGTTTGTGTGTTTGGCTGCTGCTGTGGAAACAAACGTGCAGTCATTCAACCAGGTATGTATGTTTGTGTGTATGTGTGTTTGTGTGTAGTAGTAGTTACTGGGGTACTTTCTTCTTGCACAACTGCGCATAGAAATTGACTCAATATGAAGAAACATAACATTATTTTTAGACTACCTTTTCTCTAAAAATTATGTCTCCTCTTGTAATTTTTATGCTACTCTTGTAATTTTTATGCTATGCTGTAAGTGTATGTGTGTGTGTGTTAGATGGTGGCTGCGTTGGTTCGTACATTAACTAGCAGTAACGATCTGGAGACGACTCGTGTTGCTGTCGGTACATTGCACAATCTCTCGCACCATCGCCAGGGACTGTTGACCATCTTCAAGTCGGGCGGCATTCCGGCACTCGTCAAACTACTCAGGTACACAAAACACGCCTATGTGGCTGTTCTTACCGAGTTGTTCGCGCAGGAATGAGTCAGAAACTCGTGTATCCTGCCTTCCAGAGATCATAATTTTCTTTGAATTCACTTGTTGTTGGCTGTCCTATTATATTTTGCGGTATTCTATTCCAAAAATCTATACTACGTTGAGGGAGACTGTGCTTCTTTATATCTTTTTTGGCTCTACTTTTTTGAAGACTCAGAGCATGTAAACGTGTGGAACTGGTCGGCTGGAACAGACTGGTGTGTGTGTGTGTGTTTGTGTGTGTTAGGGTGTGTTAATGTGTCAGTGTGTGTGTGTGTGTTAGGGTATGTGTGTCAGTGTGTTAGGGTGTGTTAATGTGTCAGTGTTTGTGTGTGTGTGTCAGTGTTTAATGTCTGTATCAATCTGTTGTGTGTGTGCGTGTGTTATTGTGTTTATTTTCGTGTGTATGTGTGTGTATTTATGTTTATTGGTGTATGTTCTGTATCTGTATGTGTATGTGTGTGTATTTATGTTTATTGGTGTATGTTCTGTATCTGTATGTGTGTGTGTGTGTGTGTATTTGCACCCTGTCAGTTCGCCGGTGGAGTCGGTGTTGTTCTACGCCATCACCACGCTGCACAACCTGCTACTACACCAGGAGGGCTCGAAGACGGCCGTGCGACTGGCCGGCGGCCTGCAGAAAATGGTCGCTTTGTTGCAGCGCAACAACGTCAAGTTTCTGGCCATTGTGACCGACTGTCTCCAGATCCTTGCCTACGGCAACCAGGAGAGCAAGCTGATTGTGTTGGCCTCGCAGGCTCCCGTCGAGTTGGTGCGCATCATGCGCTCCTACAACTATGAGAAGCTGCTCTGGACGACGTCGCGTGTGCTCAAGGCCAGTGCAATACCACTTGGATTGGATTCAGCTTAAGATTCTAGATGAAGAATTGAGTGAAGTGAATCTGGCAGTGGATATCAGCGAATTTGACAAGTGCTAAAGTGTGTAGGACTGAGTCTGTATTTAATCTATATAGGACTGAGTCTGTAATGGAGTTTGTATTTATATACTTGTGTGCATTTATTTATGATATGGTTTGTGTGGAGCCATAGGCATAGCGGCCCAATTCTACATAGATTCACCAATTGTCTTCGAAATATGTAATGATTATGCTTTTGAGGGTAATTGATATTTACCATTATCTGCTTCAATTAAATCATTTAGTATAATTCACTCATGATCTACCTAGAAAGCTTGGCGGCCTAATATTGTGTGTTAACAATCACTGGCGTTGAGTATCACGTATGTGTGTGTGTGTGTGTGTGTGTGTGTGTGTGTGTGTGTGTGTCGTGCAGGTGTTGTCTGTGTGTCCTTCTAACAAGCCGGCAGTGGTTGAGGCCGGCGGTGTACAAGCTCTGGCCATGCATCTCACACACCAGTCACAACGACTTGTACAAAACTGCCTGTGGACCCTGCGCAACTTGTCAGATGCTGCCACTAAAGTGGTCCGTCCCCCCGCTCTCTCTTTCTCTCTGTATCTTCCTCTCTCTGTCTTTCTGTCTGTATCTTCCTCTCTCTCTCTTTCTGTCTGTATCTTCCTCTCTCTCTCTCTTTCTGTCTGTATCTTCCTCTCTCTCTCTCTCTCTCTTTCTCTCTGTATCTTCCTCTCTCTCTCTCTTTCTGTCTGTATCTTCCTCTCTCTTTCTCTCTGTATCTTCCTCTCTCTCTTTCTCTCTGTATCTTCCTTTCTCTCTCTCTTTCTGTCTGTATCTTCCCCCCTCTCTCTCTCTCTTTCTGTCTGTATCTTCCTCTCTCTCTCTCTCTCTTTCTGTCTGTATCTTCCTCTCTCTCTCTCTCTTTCTGTCTGTATCTTCCTCTCTCTCTCTCTCTTTCTGTCTGTATCTTCCCCCCTCTCTCTCTCTCTCTTTCTGTCTGTATCTTCCCCCCTCTCTCTCTCTCTCTTTCTGTCTGTATCTTCCCCTCTCTCTCTCTTTCTGTCTGTATCTTCCTCTCTCTCTCTCTCTCTTTCTCTCTGTATCTTCCTCTCTCTCTCTCTCTCTCTTTCTGTCTGTATCTTCCTCTCTCTCTCTCTCTTTCTGTCTGTATCTTCCTCTCTCTCTCTCTTTCTGTCTGTATCTTCCTCTCTCTCTCTCTTTCTGTCTGTATCTTCCTCTCTCTCTCTTTCTGTCTGTATCTTCCTCTCTCTCTCTCTATCGCTCTCTGTATATGTCTCTTCCTGTCTCCTGTCTGTCTCTGTCTCTTACTCACTTTTCGTGTCTTCTCTTTATATCTTTGTCTCTGTTCCGTGTTGCCGATATATCGTTCTCTCATAGATGTAGCCTTTGATCGTAGCTTCTCAGCTGAATACTTCTTATCCGGTTTAGCCTTCTTATTTGGTTTCCTTCTTCCATGCCCCGTTTTCTTTAGTTTTCTTTGATTATCTATATTTGTATTGTACTTGTTATTGGCGTTTATTTGTGGTCAATTTGTCCATTCAGGGCATTGTTTGTGGTTGATATGCGCTGGTTCCAATCTGGTTGACAGTTCTTTCGTTATTTCACCATCGTCCTGTGTGTGTGTGTGTGTGTGTGTGTGTTAGGACGGTATTGAGGGTTTGCTCAGCTCGCTTGTACAGTTGCTTGGCGTTTCTGATGTCAACGTGGTCACTTGTGCAGCCGGCATTCTCAGCAACCTCACCTGCAACAACATGCGCAACAAGGTGCTCTAATCATAAGTCACAAGTTGTCAAGTACATGTACAAGTTGTCAAGTACATGTACAAGTTGTCAAGTACATGTACAAGTTGTCAAGTTCATGTACAAGTTGTCAAGTTCATGTACAAGTTGTCAAGTACATGTACAAGTTGTCAAGTTCATGTACAAGTTGTCAAGTACATGTACAAGTTGTCAAGTACATGTACAAGTTGTCAAGTACATGTACAAGTTGTCAAGTACATGTACAAGTTGTCAAGTACATGTACAAGTTGTCAAGTACATGTACAAGTTGTCAAGTACATGTACAAGTTGTCAAGTACATGGCACATCATAGACATTCATTGCATGCGTGTTTGTCTAGTTGTTCATCTATTTCCAAGTGTAATTGGCTCATAGCTGCAACAATACTGAACTCCATTTTGAAATAGCAAGCAGCTAATGAGCAATTGTAAGCTAAAATATTAACACACTTGAGCGGAACAAACAACACCTGCTAATTGAATGATAAACAATCATGAATACCGCACTTCTGAAACCGTGTTCGATTCGTACACTTCGGAAGTTCCTCACTTCTGAAGCGCATGCATCGAACATACCTACTGATACAGGAGATAGGATTTAACAGCAGTAAACATTATATATAAAAACACAAATTGATAACATATTGTCTTTCTGAGCATTAATATGTACAATCTTGTACTGTAAAACTGTAGCCTATATCTGTGTGTGTGTGTGTGTTTGTGTGTTTGTGTGTGTGTGTGTCCATACATACTGCACTTATCATTTTCTGACGCTGTCATCTTCATCTGCAAATGTTCATTGCGTCGTCTTAATCATTTTCCAATCCCTCGTCTCAATCATCATTCACTCCGTCATCTCAATCATCATTCCCTCCGTCATCTCAATCATCAATCACTCCATCATCTCAATCATCATTCACTCCATCATCTCAATCATCAATCACTCCCTCGTCTCAATCATCATTCACTCCATCATCTCAATCATCATTCACTCCATCATCTCAATCATCATTCACTGCGTCATCTCAATCATCATTCACTCCATCATCTCAATCATCATTCACTGCATCATCTCAATCATCAATCACTCCATCATCTCAATCATCATTCACTCCGTCATCTCAATCATCATTCACTCCATCATCTCAATCATCAGGTGATAGTATGTCAGATGGGCGGTGTGGACGCGCTTATTGGCACCATTTACGGCGCCGGCGATCGCGAGGAGATTACCGAGCCTGCTGTGTGTGCGCTGCGTCATCTCACGTCGCGCCACGCCGAGTCTGATGCCGCACAGAACGCCGTGCGACTCAACAACGGACTGCCGGTGGTCTGCAAGCTGTTGCATCCGCCCAGTCGCTGGCCGCTCATCAAGGCCGTCATTGGTGAGAGATTGTGACTAGTTGCATAGGGCTAAGTTGGGGTCGAACTCAGCAAATGATCTTGTCTCTGTGGGTGTGTGTGTTTGTCTATTCATTCATGTGTGTGTGTGTGTTTGTCTATTTGTTCGTTCATGTGTGTGTGGGTTTTTGTCTATTCGTTCATGTGTGTGTGTGTGTGTGGGTGTATTTTTGTCTATTCGTTCATGTGTTTGTGTGTATTCGTTCATGTGTGTGTGTTTTGTCTATTCGTTCATGTGTGTGGGTTTTTGTCTATTCGTTCATGTGTGTGGTTTTGTGTGTGTTTATTCATTCATGTGTGTGTGGGTTTTTGTCTATTCGTTCATGTGTTTGTTTTTTTTGTCTATATTCATTCATGTGTGTTTGTTTTTTTGTCTATTCGTTCATGTGTGTGTGTGTGTTTTTTTGTCTATTCATTCATGTGTGTGTGTGTGTGTTTGTTTGTCTATTCGTTCATGTGTGTGTGTGTGTTTTTGTCTATTCGTTCATGTTTGTGTGTTTTTGTCTATTCATTCATGTGTGTGTGTGTGTGTGTGTTTTTGTCTATTCATTCATGTGTGTGTGTGTTTGTTTGTCTATTCGTTCATGTGTGTGTGTGTGTTTTTGTCTATTCGTTCATGTTTGTGTGTTTTTGTCTATTCATTCATGTGTGTGTGTGTGTGTTTTTGTCTATTCATTCATGTGTGTGTGTGTGTGTTTGTTTGTCTATTCGTTCATGTGTGTGTGTGTGTGTTTTTGTCTATTCGTTCATGTTTGTGTGTTTTTGTCTATTCATTCGTGTGTGTGTGTGTTTTTTTGTCTATTCATTCATGTGTGTGTGTGTGTGTGTGTGTTTGTTTGTCTATTCGTTCATGTTTGTGTGTTTTTGTCTATTCATTCATGTGTGTGTGTGTGTGTTTGTTTGTCTATTCATTCATGTGTGTGTGTGTGTTTGTCTATTCATTCATGTGTGTTTGTGTGTGATTTGTCTATTCGTTCATGTGTGTGTGTGTTTGTTATGTCTATTCGTTCATTTGTGTGGGTTTTTGTCTATTCGTTCATGTGTGTGTGTGTGTCTGTTTTTGTCTATTCGTTCATGTGTGTGTGTGTGTGGGTGTTTTTTTGTCTATTCATTCATGTGTGTGTGTGTTTGTTTGTTTGTCTATTCGTTCATGTGTGTGTGTGTGTGTGTGTTTTTGTCTATTCGTTAATGTGTGTGTTTGTATTTTTGTCCATTTGTTCATTCATGTGTGTGTGTGTGTGTGTATGTATATTCGTTCATGTGTGTGTGTGTTTTTTTGTCTATTCATTCATGTGTGTGTGTGTGTGTGTGTTTTTGTCTATTCATTCATGTGTGTGTGTGTGTGTCTATTCATTCATGTGTGTTTGTGTGTGTCACTTACAGGGCTAATTCGCAACCTGGCTCTGTGCGGTGGCAATCACACACCACTGCGCGAACAGGCGGCCATACCACGACTGGTTCAACTGCTCATGCGCGCCTTCCAGGACTCCCAGCGTCGTGTCGACCACACCTCGTCCAACACGTCCTCATCCACCAACGGAGGCGGCCCCGCGGCCACGACCGCCTCCTACACGGACGGTGTGCGCATGGAGGAGATTGTCGAGGGCGCTGTCGGAGCGCTGCATATAATGGCACGAGACGCGCACAGTCGCGCCGAACTGCGCTCTCACAACGTCGTGCCCGTGTTCGTGCAGGTGTGTCAGTGTGTGTGTGTGTGTGTGTGTGTGGCAGTGTGGCAGTGTTTGTTTGTTTGTGCGTCAGTGTTTGTTTGTTTGTGCGTCAGTGTTTGTTTGTTTGTGCGTCAGTGTTTGTTTGTGTGTCTGTGTGTTTTTGTGTGTCCATGGGCTTGTGTGTGTGCGTCGGTGTGTATGTGTGTGTTTGTGTCAGTGTTAGTGTGTGTGTGTGTGTGTGTCCGTGGGCTTGTATGTGTGTGTGTGTGCGTCAGTGTGTATATGTGTGTTTATGTCAGTGTTGGTGTGTCTGTGTGTGTGAGTCAGTGTGTTTCAGTGTGTTTGTGTGCGTCAGTGCATGTGTGTGAGTGTGTTGTGTGTGTGAGTCAGTGTGTTTCATTATGTTTGTGTGCGTCAGTGCGTGTGTGTGAGTGTGTGTGTGTTTCAGTGTGATTATATATGTGTGTATGTGTTAGTGTTTGTGCAGGTGTGTGTGTGTGTGTATTAAGTTGTGTGTGTTTGTGTGAGTGTTTGTTTATGTATATCTATGTGTCTGCGTGTGTGTCAGTGTGTACAATTATCTATCTATATGTGTGTGTGTACAGTTGTTGTACAATTATCTATATGTGTGTGTGTACAGTTGTTGTACAACGAGTTTGACAACATACAGCGTGTAACAGCCGGTGTATTGTGTGAGCTGGCGGCTGATCGTGACGGGGCTGAGATGATAGAGCGTGAGGGAGCCACGGCGCCGCTCACCGACCTCCTCCACTCTCCCAACGAGGGTGTCGGTCAGTATTATAAGACTGGCATAAGACTGGGCTAGCACAGTGGCTCTTAACCTTAACCTGTGGGGAATGGAAGAGTTGTAAAGTGGCAAGCTAAAGGTCGCACAGAACAGGACAACTATGTGTGTGTGTGTGTATATGTTTTTATCAATTCAAATTCGTTAATTTTTGTTTGTAATCACTTCTGGACATTTACTGTGATGTAACAACTGAATTTATTGAATTTATCAGCGCTGTGTTGTGTGAAAAATGAAGAAGAGATGGCTCATTAAGAAGTGGGGAATCAGTGAGAAAACAGGTTGAGAACCACTGGTATGGCGGGTAGGCATCTTGTATGTGTGTGTGTGTGTGTGTGTGTGTGTACACAGCATGCAGGCTTCTTATGCCTAGCCATGCTAATATTGTGAATTATCTGGTATTTTGTGTGTGTGTGTGTGTGAATGTTTGTGTTTTGTTGGGTTTGGTAAATACATGATAATATTGTCTGTATGTATCAGAATACGTTTGTAATTATGTGTGTGTGTGTGTGTATGTGAAAAATATAAACAAAAAAAAACAACAAAAAAGGAACGAAAAACATAATTATGTGTTTAGTTTATTTATTATTTTGCTTGTATTCAATCTGATGTATTCGTGTATTATAAATCACGCTCATTTATACTATATATATCTTTGTGTTTATGCAGGATTTGTTTTGCGACTATATTTAAGTACATGTTTGATGTGTTTGTGTGTGTGTGTTATATGCGTCGATCACAGCGACGTACGCGGCGGCCGTTTTGTTCCGCATGTCTGAGGACAAGCCACACGACTACAAGAAGCGCCTGTCACTCGAGCTAACCAGCTCACTGATGCGGGCCGACCATGACCTGCACTCTCATCAACCACATCATCATCACCATCATCACCATGATGATCATGATGATGGCGAAGAACTGGGCATGCCTCCCGAACTGCAGGATATGCTGGCGGCGCAGCAACAACAACACTATGGACGTGTTGAAGGATCGGTGGTGACGAACGGTGTTGGCGGCGGTGGCTCCATGCGACCTTCTGCCGACTCCAACTATGCGTCTGGTGAGTGTGTCAGTATGTGTGTGTGTTTTTGTGTCAGTATGTGTGTCTGTGTTTGTGTGTCAGTATGTGTGTGTGTGTTTGTGTGTCAGTATGTGTGTGTGTGTGTGTTTGTTAGTATGTGTGTGTGTGTCAGTATGTGTGTGTGTTTGTGTGTCAGTATGTGTGTGTGTGTTTGTGTGTAAATATATGTGTGTGTTTGTGTGTCAGTATGTGTGTGTGTGTGTGTGTTTATGTGTCATCAGTATGTGTGTGTGTGTGTCTGTATGTGTGTGTGTGTTTATGTGTCAGTATGTGTGTGTGTGTTTGTGTGTCAGTATGTGTGTGTGTGTGTGTGTGTGTGTTTGTGTGTCAGTATATGTGTGTGTGTGTTTGTGTGTCAGTTTGTGTTGTGTGTGTCAGTATGTGTGAGTGTGTGTGTCTGGGAGTATGTCGTGTATGTATGTTTTTGTATCGTATATGTATGTGTGTTGATGTGTCCTGTGTGTGTGTGTGTGTGTGTGTGTGTGTGTGTGTGTGTATTATGATGAAGGGTACGAAATGTCTGCCGCGTTGGACGGCATGGAGCTGGGTGGTGGGGGAGGTACATTGGAAGTGATGGACACACTGGCCCCTCCCCCTCCCCCACCACCACCTCCCCCCGGTGTTGATTTCGACTCTCTGCCTGATCTTCCTCCTCATCCTCCACGCGACAATAATCAGGTGATTCAGTGTGTGATATACTATGACTGACTGACTGATACTGTATGTACTGTAACATACTGTATGATACACTATGACTAACTGACTGACTGACTGACACACTGACTAACTGATACACTGACTAACACACTATGACTGACTGACTGATATACTGTATGATAATGACTGACTAACATACTGTATGATACACTATTACTAACTGACTGACTGACACACTGACTAACTGATACACTGACTAACTAACTAACTGACACACTAACTGACACACTGACTGACACACTGACTACCTGATACACTGACTAACTAACTAACTGACTGACACACTGTATTACTGACTGACTGACACACTGACTGCCTGACTGACTGACTGACACACTGACTAACTGACCGACTGACTGACACATTGACTAACACACTATGACTGACTGACTAACTGACCGACTGACTGACACATTGACTAACACACTATGACTGATATACTGACTAACACACATACACGTACACGCTTGCGTATGCAAACACGCAAATGTATATGTACATTTACATATATACAGTAAAACCTTCATTAGAACAGTATGTCTCTATTTTTCCACTAGCTAGTCAGAATTTTGAGAAGATACGGTAAATTATATGATTGAAAAAAGAACCAGGTAACCAGGATGCATATTTATTTAACACATATCTCAAATACACCGTGATTACCGGTAACTAATAACAAATTCACTAATAAAATCAGTCAGTCATAGCTATTTTCAAACAAGAATAATTAATCAAAGTGACGTTTAATAAGAGATATCGTTCAAATAGAGGTTTCACGTTATATATGTGTGCTTCCATTACATGAGCCGCTGCAGGGAGCTAATGCTTCACATTAACATATAACAACAAACATGGAAAAAGTCCGACAAGCCTAAGCTTTTCGTCTAACAAACTTTTTATAATAAAGCACGTGGTAATACAACACACATACACACGTGTTAATTTACAATAACAATAGGACAATATATATAATAGATATAAATAAGCAATATGAATAAGAAAATAAGAAGATATAAATAAGCAAATAATTGAAGAGACAATTAGATCATCAGGAATTAATTGTTAGCAAGTGAATTGGACATTGAACATGTATTGTTTCAATTTCATTTGGACTATATTCATTGTACCATTATATATGTTGGCTTTAATTTTGTGAGGAAGCGAATTCCAAATGTGCAGCCCTGTGCAGAATATGCTATGCTTAAATAATTGTGTGTGTGTGTGTGTGTGTGTGTGTGTGTGTGTGACAGGTGGCTGCTTGGTATGATACGGATCTGTAAACTAATACGCACACACACATTATATATACACGCTATACATAACACACACACACACACACAGCTCACTTAAAATGTTTATACGGTGATGTCATGTACATTGTTTAATTTTACCTGTCTGCGTCAATTCTTACTGTTTTCGTCCAATTATTTGCATTTCATTTTCTCTCTGTGTGTGTTTGTGTGTGTTTATTGTCATGTTTTGTGGAAATTGTCATTTTCATCTACGATAGACGCTGTGAGCTTTTTTTTTCGATGTGTCTTTTCTTAGGCGATATTTGACCGCGGTGCTGTTTTTGACTAGTTTTTTCGAGATTGTTTTATTTTCCTTTTTTATATATCGCTTTCTCTCTCGATATTATTGTCGGGCACAAAATTGTCTTGTGTCTTGTGTCATATGTATGTGTGTGTGTGTGTGTGTGTGTGTTCCTCAAGTGACAATCATTCCCAGATTTGTGTTTGTAGATTGCTTTGTATTGGAAGGCTTTTATCGCGGTTTTTCCATATTTCCAGCATATCAAACAATTTGAGTGTATGTGTGTATGTGTGTGTGTGTGAGAGAGAAGGGTGGATGAGAGAGAGAGCGGGGAAGGATGAGCAAAAGACAGAGGAGTTGACACTTCCGCGCATCTATCCAGATGCTTGACAATGGATTGTGTCTATGGGAGGGTGGCTAGCTTTGCTGTTCGATTTTGGGCAGTTTGTGTGTGTGTGTGTGTGTCTGTTTGTGTGTCTTTGTGTATGTGTATTATGTTTCGGTAGCACTAACCAACAGACTGATTCTCACTAGTTGATTTTCGAATGTAAGTAACCCCTGTCCATTCTACACGTTTGTATGTTCGTTTGTGTGTGTGTTCTCACCTGTTCTGTTCTTGTAGAATACACGAGAAACGTAGCGTACTCGTACTAATTGGGCGACATGCCGTTCAATTTTTCTAATAGATGCCCATTAATGTCGGGGTGGCAAATAATGCCAGCGAGAAAGTGCGTCCTGGGTGGCGTATGTTATTTGCGAAAACTACAAATAAGTGTTTGTTTGATTAAAGGGAATGTTGGGAACACAGTAGGGTTGAAAACGTCACGTTCCGAACTGTACAGACTTCACAAACACGGTCATTATGTCATAAGTCATTATTATGTCATTCGGCGCTGGCGTGTACAAAATTTGCTGCAATCTGCTTTTTCTTCATATTAACTGGTGTTTTTTTTATAAATATTCATTGAGTATTTAGTCTTTCTCAAATGCTTTGTAGATATGTTATCAAAATATGACATAAAGCTAGATAGAGTTTTGTCAATAAAATTCACTTGATTGTTAAATTTGTACGCACCATGTGAATAATCCAATGTATCATTGACTAGTAAACACGATATAAATTCTTCAGGCCCTACCAGAGGCACCATCATGACTAAGAGGGAGATTTGAGTAAAATACTTCTTTATTAAAAACATTCTGGCAAAAATGTAAATAAAAAAAATAATAACTTGCGTAAATAGATGTTTTCAAGTGTACGGTGACGTATTGTGACGTCACCGTGACGTCAGTCTCAGCACAAGTACAACTTGACCTTTTGTCCTTGACCGGGTCGTGTGAGTCGGAATTGAAAATAATCATTCATGTATATGCTTTATTGCTTAATTAATTTTTTGTTCATTTGGTTGAATTTTTATTTATTGGTTCAAGATCCCATGTTTAAATATCTTATTCTAATTCACATTTAGGGTTTCGTGCTGTGTTTATGTATTGGTTGAATGAAGTGGTTGAATCTAGCATATTCTTCCATTTTTTCCTATTTGGTTAACTATATAATTTAGTTTTTGTGTTGAGAGGATCACACAAGTATATCGCAAATATGTATGCTCAAAATCCGATTTATGATCGAGTTAGTAGGGCTGTCAAAAAAAGTAACCTAAAAATAAGAAAAAGTAACTATTTTCGATAAAAAGTAACCTGAAAATAACATATGATTCCTCAAAAAAGGTTAAATTTTTTTTACAGTTCTGAAGGAAGAAAATACACTAATCCCTCTTTAACATCCTACCTCTGATTCGGTACTATTTTCCTACCCTCTCCGATATGGTACCATTTTTACAACAAACACCAAAAGTGAATCAACATTATTTGGCTAACATCGCAAAAAGGACCATAACTATCAAAATGTAATTTAAAAATTTGTTCAAAAGTGATTTAAAAATATAAAGGTGAAATACAACTTTGTGGACTCGGTGGTGTAGTGGTTAGCACAGCCGCCTCACAAGCGGGAGGACCCTGGTTCGAATCCCGGCGGAGCAGAATTTCATTGGGCGAATTCTATAATCCAACAGCCCCTGTCCACCCAGCAGTAAATGATGGTACCAGATATCAGTCATGTGTTGTGTCATGCATTCTGGGGAAATGGTCCTCTCTAATACTAGCGTGGAGAGGGTTGGTTCTGCGGTGACAGCGAGCTGCACGGGGCACACCTGTGTGTGTTCATAAGCTTCGGCTTCTTCCCGTGTAGCAGCTGTCACTTAGGGATTTAACCTTTAACCTTTACACTACCTGCTAATCTAATCATTTTTAGCAATGATCGCAATAATGTTCTTTATAGTGTTTCAGTGAGACTTTTTGAGGCGACCCTATTGAATAAGCACGTTCTACAGCTCGTATATTTGTGTGAGCGTAAACACTGCATGTGTGAATGCCTCCGTCCTCACAGTCTTATGATAAGGTGGTACTGTTTCGTCGCTTGAACTTAAACGTAGGAAAATGGCGCTATCTCACGCCCTGAAAATAACGTGCTAATTCCTGTCCGAGTTAATGCTTAGTGATAAGTGCTACTGTGCAATATCTGGTATAGAGAGCTCACACATCGTACAGTCGAAAGCGCTAAATGTCATAGTTCGGTTAATGACATACTTTTTGTGGTCCCGTATGACATATTTTTATACAAATGACATCGGTTATTCTCATATCCTTGTGGTCAGCCAGTCCATGATTTTTGCGTTTGTGCATTGAGTCAAAAGCATATTCATTCTTTGCGTGTAATGATTGTAGCAGCAGTGATGGGAAAGCGTACTGAGTTCACGCTGCAAGATAAGTTGCAAACCTTGGACCAGCTCAAGGCTGGCTGGAAACAAACGACCATTGCAAAGGACCTCGGCTGCAATCCGGGAACAATCTCAAAAATCAGGAAGAAAGAGAAAGTTCGAGACATTGCGGTGACGAGCAGCAATCTGAGTCGGAAGCGCAAGAGATCGAGCAATCTTGCAGAGGTGGATGAGGCGGTGCTCATGTGGTTCCACCAGATGCGCGCCAAAAATGCGTCCGTGAATGAGCCTCTTACGATGAAAAATGCCAAGAAGTTGACAGTTTAGATGAATGTGGCATTTGAATCGTCAATTGGCTGGCTCGGCCGTCTGAAGCCGCGGGAACAGTCAGATTTGTGAAGGCACAAGGGGAGAAAGCGGTGGCTGATGTGATGGGGTAAAGGAATGAATGGCAAGCGTGCTGCCCAAGGAGCTGGACGTCTATGCGCTCAGGGGCATTTTCAACGCAGATGAGACGGCACTGTTCTATGGAGCGATTTGATATTTCTTCATGAAGCAATTACTTGTGTACTGTGCATTATTTATATATTTCTGATGCATGTAAAGTTAAACCGACTTATAAACACAAGTATGGAGTCCAAAAATGGTCAGAAAGGTTGAGTTCGGTTAATGTCATAGTTCGGTTGATGTCATACTTTTTGCAGGTTATGATATTAAGCGGTTTCGATTGTACTATCCCACGCTCCAAACATCTCACGACATCCTCCGGTTCGTAGACATTTCCTAAAATAGAATGACACTCTCCTGCGAACCCAAAAACGTATGCATATCGAGTAGCATAGATATTAAGCTGAAGATTTATTGTTAAATCCTAACAGCAGAAATGTAGACATTTCTTGATCTTCAGATCTTCCATCTCTTTTCCTATTTTATCCTCATATATACAGTTTTTGTGCCTCTTATCTGCAAAAAGTCACCAAACTATGGTAAAGTGGCCTAATAACAAGAAAAATAACAAAAGGTAACCTGCGATAAAAAAGTAACCTAAAAGCAAAAAAAGTAACTTAACGATGAAAAAGTAACTTTTGGTAACCTAATGACGTTTTTAATAATTAGCGTACAAAACCGTTTCATGAAGTCTTAGGTAGCTTTTGAAGAATTGACCTTTAGGTGAAAAAGTAACTTTGTTAACTTTTGACAGCCCTAGTTATTAGCAAAAAAACGGAGAGTAATTATCAGTTGAAACTTTGTACACGCAACTGTCAAATGACAACATTTGTTATCATCACGAAATTGTCTCTGAAAGCTCAAATATTTGTCTAGAGCTTAAAAAACTTGTTTATTATGGCTTCTCAAGCTGATTTCTATCCAACTATTACACTTGTATTTCCAGAATAATTTCGGTGAATTTGCTTCCATCTCCGTGTGCGTCCTACTCATTAGAGATGGTACTCAGTGAAGTACGTGTATACTCGTTCACAACAACACCAGTATTCATGTTTATTCTCGCTACTGATACACTGGCGTTTTAGTGAAAGCAAACTAAACAATATACATCCAGGTTAGTCATCCAGGTTAGTCCATCACCAATTAATAAAACACCCGATACTGATTAGTTTCCCTTGGTTATTACTGTTTTCACAAGAACTTGTTGAATCAAAGAACGCCTTCCGCTGGCACATCCACCAATCTCAATCTTGAAGTAGGATTTCTTGCCGAGTCATTGGTTCCAAGTTGCCAGCGAGCTGGACGGCGTGCGTGGTGACAGGTAGCCGTTAGTCTGGTCTTTGTTCACGCCTGACACGCGACGTGGCAGCTGAAAACGCGGCAGGTCCAGACCACGCAGGAATTGTGGGCGATATCTCTGAGAAGGCGGTGCATTCTGGTCGTTGCCCCTCCGCAGTGCCAACAATAGCCTGCCAACGTATTCGCTATGTCATTTCTCCAAGCAGATATACTCAAAAGTTAAAGGTCTAAGTGACAGCTGCTACACGGGAAGAAGCCGAAGCTTATGATCACACAGGTGTGTCCCGTGCAGCTCGCTGCCACCGCAGAACCAACCCTCTCCACGCTATGGCGCCACAAGAACGGAAGACGTATTAGAGAAGGCCACCTCCCCAGAATACATGACACAACACATGACTGATATCTGGTACCATCATTTACTGCTGGGTGAACAGGGGCTGTTGTATTAAAGCAGTGGTTCCCATCCTTTTTCAGCTTGTTACCCAATTTAGCATCCCATATTAAGCATGTTACCCCTTTGTTACTGTACATGTTACTGTAAGCATTCACACACACACGCACGCGTGCACACACAACTATATATAACACGCCATATGAACAATACAATATCCACACAATGCAAACAATAAACATAATATGCTAAGTTAACATTAATCCCAATACAAGGTACCGCAATGTTTTCTTTAATTTCAGAATTCTTAACACATTCCTGTCACCCCTACATTACCCCCGAACAATTGCTAAATTACCCCCAGGGGTAATTTACCACCAGGTTGGGAGCCACTGGATTAAATAATTCGCCCAAGAAATTCTGCTCCGCCGGGTTTTGAACCACGGCTTGTGAGGCGGGTGTTCTACCACTACACCACGGAGTCCACCAGATAAAAAATATCTGGTCTAAAAAGAATGATTAAACTTCGGATTGTGTATATTCTGTTGTGTTATCTAGCGTTCGTGTTAATAACAAAGCTACTAGTAATAATTATTAGCATAATATATATCATTTATATATCATGGCATATCTATATCTCTACATGTGTATATCTGTACGTGTGTGTGTGTGTGCGTGCTTGTGTGTGTGTGTGTGTGTGTGTGTGTGTGTGTGTGTGTGTGTGTGTGTGTGTGTGTGTGTGTGTGTGTGTGTGTGTGTGTGTGTGTGTGTGTGTGTGTGTGTGTGTGTGTGTGTGTGTGTGTGTGTGTGTGTGTGTGTGTGTGTGTGTGTGTGTGTGTGTGTGTGTGTGTGTGTGAGTGTGTGTGTGTGTGTGTGTGTGTGTGTGTGTGTGTGTGTGTGTGTGTGTGTGTGTGTGTGTGTGTGTGTGTGTGTGTGTGTGTGTGTGTGTGTGTGTGTGTGTGTGTGTGTGTGTGTGTGTGTGTGTGTGTGTGTGTGTGTGTGTGTGTGTGTGTGTGTGTGTGTGTGTGTGTGTGTGTGTGTGTGTGTGTGTGTGTGTGTGTGTGTGTGTGTGTGTGTGTGTGTGTGTGTGTGTGTGTGTGTGTGTGTGTGTGTGTGTGTGTGTGTGTGTGTGTGTGTGTGTGTGTGTGTGTGTGTGTGTGTGTGTGTGTGTGTGTGTGTGTGTGTGTGTGTGTGTGTGTGTGTGTGTGTGTGTGTGTGTGTGTGTGTGTGTGTGTGTGTGTGTGTGTGTGTGTGTGTGTGTGTGTGTGTGTGTGTGTGTGTGTGTGTGTGTGTGTGTGTGTGTGTGTGTGTGTGTGTGTGTGTGTGTGTGTGTGTGTGTGTGTGTGTGTGTGTGTGTGTGTGTGTGTGTGTGTGTGTGTGTGTGTGTGTGTGTGTGTGTGTGTGTGTGTGTGTGTGTGTGTGTGTGTGTGTGTGTGTGTGTGTGTGTGTGTGTGTGTGTGTGTGTGTGTGTGTGTACTCAATACATGAAACGACAGTGAACACAATACAAGTTGTGTTTTTTGGCCATATTTGGAAAACTTTGCTTTTCCAAATATGATTTTGCTATGATGACTGAATGCGGTGTGTTGTACAATTTTACATACATACACACACACACACGTACAGGGATGCACATGTAGAGATATAGATATACCACGATGGATAAATGATATATATTATGGTAATAATTATTACTAGTAGCTTTGTTATCCACAAGAACGCTTGATAAGAAATATTGAAATCAACGATAAAGGTTAAATGGGGAAACTACATATTACACGCTACATATTGACTGCACACTGGCGGATACAGCGGGGGGTTCAGGGGGCTTAAGTCCCCCCCCCAAGCACTTCCATCAACTCCTCATAGCCAAGAGGTTCACAAGAAGAGGTCATGAAAAATTTGAATTAGTTGATATAATCATTATCGCAAAAACGTTGCATAATGATGCATGTACATGACTGATCGACCCCAAAATTCAGCCCCCCCCCCCAATTAATTCAGCCCTCCCAAAATTGCACTCTGGATCCGCCACTACTTGACTGCATGACTGCAAAATACAAAATGCAAAACACTGCAAGACGCTTGTTGCAATATCAAAACGACAAATTAAGCTTTGGATGCAATCTATTTGCATAAATGGTTTGGCAAGCAATTTCGCGTGGCAAGAAACATTTTGACCACTACGACATTTACCGAGCAATAAAAACACTACCAACTAGGCTTTTGGGCGTCGTAATTGGATTTTGTGTTGAAAACAATATTATTCCATATTGTCGCCTTATTCGGTCATATTTGGCGCCAACATTTCAAGTCCAAATTGACATGCAAATTGTGTTCGGGCATTAGGTGTATTTATATGGCAATAATACGCCTCATCAAACGATAATAACAATCCAACCAATCAACTTACAATCCACTCTTTGTAAATTGTCGCTATATATTTCAATTCCGTTTGATTCTATAAAATTTCGCCTAGCACCCCCTTCAGCGCGTCCTGGGTGCGCCCGTTCTCATGTTATCTACGTACTGCGCACCTTTTTCTACACTGAAAATTAAAAATTTGTTGAACAGCCATCGGCCAGGGATATTATTTAGTAGTTGCTTGATTTTTCACTGGGGGTTCATGAAAATGTTCCCAGCAAGAAATCTGTCCATCACAAAATACTATCGATTATCATAATTGAGCGTAGAATTCCTGCTAGCTTTAGGCTGTTGCTAGCTGAAATCCGTCACTGGGAAATTCAAGAGTGTGGTTTTCTCATGGGGCGGTCAAGTTCATGCATTTCCCTCCTACAAATAAAACATATTAATGCAAGTCTTTGTGATAAAACTGCCAAACAAAATATCTTCAATTAAATGCCAATTTTTCAAAACGTTTTCGTGTCTTCGTAAACGATATTGTGTTCGTGTATGTATGTATTTGTGTGTATTTATAGATGTATGTACATAGGTATATGTGTTTATGTGTGTTTGTATATGTTTTGAATATGGGTAAGTGTGTGTGTGTGTATGTGTATGTAAGTGAATTTTATGTGTGTGTGTGTGTGTATGGATGTGTTTGCCGCCTGTCTGCTTATTCTTGTTTCGGTATTTATTTACTCTTTGCTGACTATTTGCTATTTGTTTTACTTCATTCGCGCGTGTGTTGATATGTGCGCTCTACAAATATATGTTGATTGTTGTGTCGGAGTATCGGCTACTGGTTTCAAGTGTGCACCTCATTTATATATTTCAATTAATTTTACACAGTAATATTACTATGTTGTGAATTATAACATAAATATACTAATATGTACACTCATATGTATACTCATATGCAAGTGCATTTTTCTTCTCTAATGTTATTCTGCGCTTTTCTCTGTTTGTTGATTTTCAATGTGCATGGGGGTTGCAGTCAAGGAATTTATAGCGTTCGCGCCATTTTCCATTTCACCTTGTTCATTGGTTCAAATAGTAATTATAATCCAAAAATATGCATTGAGTTTACAACGGAAATCACATTATTCCCAGCAGACACGGCATTAACGCTGATTTGAACAATACTCAAGTGTGTCCTGTTTCTCAGTCTGGGTTTGAAAAAATGGCAAGCATATTGGCACACATATAGTTTGAAATTGTGCCACGAAGCCGTGAATAAAAAAGCAAGTCGACAAGCAGAAATCAACTTACACGACGAGCACTACAACCTGCGCGCACAAAACAGATCACCCCATATCAGTTTATATGCACTCAGGAAAGTTATTTAATGTGTGATGCTCAATACTTCAGGTTGGTGGGGCCTCGCGGTTAATATTGCATCGGGGAAAACGAGTGTTTACAGGGTGAAATAAAAAAGAGACATTTGAGAGCGACAATGAGGCAGGATTGGTTATTTAATGTGTGATAAAAATGAAGGGCATTCAAAATGTGATAAAAATGTACATAACAAATCACACTTATTATTTTTTTCCTGTTTATGTTTATGCTTCAAGAGTCTGACAAATATATCTATCGAAAGAGATATCATTGAGTTCCTGGACTATTAATTGAAGTGCTTTGGATTGAAATGTATCATGTTTTGCTACGACATAATAATATATCAATAATGATATAATACAGTGATGTTCATTTCTGCACTCAAATAGAATGACTAGATATAAAATTTTAGTTATATAAAAAAGAACTAATGTTAAGTCAATTTAATTTGGATATAGAATAAGTTGAATATAACAGCTTATCAATTGAATATATAAGCTTACAATGTCTTTACTACTGAATTTTAATGTTTGCACAATTTTTGCGTTGGAGTTCAGAAATCAACGCCGCTTTTTAGCAAAAACTGAGTCAAGTTGAATTACGCGTATCGAATCACCGACATCAAGAAAAATTGCACTTACAATGCACGACAACACAATGATGGCAATGTTGCGAGGCGAGAACTCCATCACTTCCAGCAATTCCTCCTTTTACTGACGATCCTCCACGTAACAGCTTCGAATAATGAGTGACGTGCAATAACCAGGTGCGCCAGTACCTGCATGAGCGCGCGCATGTGTGTGTGTGTGTGTGTGTGTGTGTGTGTGTGTGTGTGTGTGTGTTTGCAGGACCGGTATTACGCATAGGCGGTCGCCTAGGATTTCAGCTTGGTGGAGCCTGGCGCAATAATCACACATCAATATAGCCCTTCGTATAGCACTGACAATTGTGGTTAATATTGCATAGGGGACAACGAATGTTTACAAGTTGAAATAAAAAAGACATTATTTGAGAGCGACAATGAGGCAGGAACGCCTCAAAAGTCTGACAATTATATCTATTGAAAGAGATATCATTGAGTTCCTGGACTATTAATTAAAGTGCTTTGGATTGAAATGTATTATATTTTGCTACGACATACTTTCGAGACTTTGTTTTAGATATCAACACTATCAACACATTTAATCTTTTGGCATTTATTTTTTAATTTTCCACATAATCAGGGGCCGCCAAATTCTCTTTGTCTAGGTCCTCCAATTACCTAAGGCCGGTCCTAGTGTGTGTGTATGTGAGTGTATGTGTGTGTGTGTGTGTGTGTGTGTGTGTGTGTGTGTGTGTGTGTGTGTGTGTGTGTGTGTGTGTGTGTGTGTGTGTGTGTGTGTGTAAGTGTGTGTGTGTGTAAGTGTGTGTGTGTGTGTGTGTGTGTGTGTGTGTGTGTGTGTGTATGTGTATGTGTGTGTATGTGTGTGTGTGTGTGTGTGTGTGTGTGTGTGTGTGTGTGTGTGTGTGTGTGTGTGTAAGTGTGTGTGTAAGTGTGTGTGTGTGTGTGTGTGTGTGTGTGTGTATGTGTATGTGTGTGTGTGTGTGTGTGTGTGTGTGTGTGTGTGTGTGTGTGTGTGTGTGTGTGTGTGTGTAAGTGTGTGTGTAAGTGTGTGTGTGTGTGTGTGTGTGTGTGTGTGTGTGTGTGTGTGTATGTGTGTGTGTGTGTGTGTGTGTGTCAGTGTGTTGTGTCATCTGCAAACACCGTGCAATCACATGCAACCGTGTGACACCAGCGCCACCTAGATACATCAGGTGTTGATACTGTGTACTGTATCTAGGTGGCGTTGGTGCCACTTGTCGTGGCGTTCGATTGTATGGTTCCATGCGCGTCCTAACACTGACCGCTCTCATCAAGTAAGCTGATCTCAAAGCGAGCAATCATAAACAGGGCCGGTGGCATCTTTTGAAACCCCCTCCCCCCATCCCCTCACCGAAAACAATATTTGGTGCCCCCCCCCCTCAAGAATGCAGCACTAGACCTATTAAAAAAAGATTGATTTCTATTTCTATTTATAAAGAAAGATTTATATTCAAGAAAGATTTCAAATTCATGCCGATGGATTTTTTCCCATTCTCCATGGTCTAAATATACTAAATTATCCACAATTATTTATATTTTTGACCTCGGCGATGCCCGCCTCCCGAGCCGTCAAATATTCTGGCTGCATTTCTGTGAAACAAAAAAAACCCGATGTAAAGCATTTTTCTTCTCATGTTATCGTACTTATAATGGATGTTACAGCGTTTTAAATTATATCAAGTAAAAACTGAATTTTTTTTATTTGTGAACTCACTTGTTTTGAATTAGGCACTTAAACTATATATAATAATGCATGTTTCCTGTTAAATTTTCAAATAAAAAGTAAAAACAATTGAACAATTTCGGGTTTATCATCCAAATACGGATAATTTAACATTTTGGTAAAGTTTTATAAGTTTTATAAGTTATAATGCACAACACTACATAAAACAATATCCGCTCACAATGCAACGGTACTTGTAGCAGATAAGTCACAAATTTTTGCGCAATCTAGTAACCTCTATGTTTGTCTTTACATTCAGCTTTGTATTTTTCACATTGAGTTGTCAGCACTTTTTACATTGCTGAAGACAGCTTCCCATGCATCTGCAACGAGAAGCTCAGATATGTGATGTCGACAGGCCAAGTAGAATAATTTCTTTCCCAAATGTTCTTTGATAAACTTGGTTGCACATTTGTTGATACCCCTGTTGCTTGTCGCCGTATCAAATACTAAACCCATAACTTTATCCGTGATACGCCATGTTTCCATCAGCTCTAATGAAGCATTACGTTGATGTAATCCTGTAGAGCTCTCAAGGAATGGCACATCAAGCAGCTTGTCTTCTTCGTAGTATCGAGCACCACCACACCACCCTATCTGCAAACCTTTCCACAGCACACGATTTTCCTAGAAAGTCCTTCAAAAGTGTTCCGTCCTAGAGAAGCACACAATGATCAGGTGAAAAATATTTGAAGTCGTTCATGAAAGTTTGCCTGAAATAATGGCGACTGTTTATTCTGATTCGCCTTGTAGTCGAAGATGATATAATGAAGTCGTCTAAATCAGCGCCCCCGATCTTCAGCACTGCACAAACCATAGATTGGAAGAACATGCGAGCATTGGTTCGTATACAGAACTGTCACTGTCAGTACTCCTCTGAATGTCTGAGGAGTTTTCAGCCAGGACATCATCATCATCATCAATTGTCTCACTTTCTGCTACCACACCAGTGCTCGATTGCTCAATTCGCTCTTGTTTCTCTTCACTAAGTCTTAATTCTTTCGACTTCTTCCGTTTTTACGTACGTTTCGTCATCTTTGTTTCCTATAGACCGGTAGCCATGAGGTGATTGACTGACGGTAGCGATGAGGTGATTGTGATATTCTTCGTTGAGAATCGCCGCCTGCATCTCGATTCACAAATAACCCGGTCATCGCTAATACAAACGTATACAACGAGCAAACAACAAATATATGCATTATATAAAAAGAATAAACACGAACAGTTCTACTTTCATATATATGCGTTTTTATGTTTATCACACAACATGTGATGTCATATGAAATGATTGTGTTGAACTTACAATTCCGTGAATGTGCACATTATGTGTGTGTGTGTGTGTGTGTGTGTGTGTGTGTGTGTGTGTGTGTGTGTGTGTGTGTGTGTGTGTGTGTGTGTGTGTGTGTGTGTGTGTGTGTGTGTAAGTTGGTGACGCATTGTTTTGCGGTGCGCTTAGCGAGAGGATGAGTTGCCGATATTGCACGCTGAGAGAGAGAGAGTGTGTGACTTTGTTGCAGCGAATATTACTCCGCGAAAAACAAGCGATGATGTCAGATTGTGTCAACCTGGTGTTCCTGTAATTAAGATGAATCGTCGTTGCTTGCACTTGCTGGTACAATAGACTTCATTATCATCGACAATGACGCAATGCAATACACATGAAATGATACACGCCACAGGGTAAATTAAATTAACAATAATGTATATTTTATATTTATACGAAAGCAAATTTCATCAACTTTCGTTTGGTATTCTCTATAACAATGTAGAATAGACTTAGAAGAAAAAATAATAAAAATAAACATGCAGTGCATCGCACTTGGTTAATTTCTTCACACAAATGGAGCCAGAATATTTGACGGCTCGGGAGACAGGCATCGCCGAGTTCAAAAATGTAAATAATTGTGGTAAATTAAAATTTATTTGTAGGTAAATTTTTTATAATATAATATTAAGTATATTTCGTAGCACAATTATAATAGAGGTGCGACTTAAGCAAAATGCAGTTACGAGTAGTCCCTCAGTCTCCAGTAAGCTGGCGACTTTTTATGCACTAGTCTATATATATAAAAGAGATCCTCTGTGTGTGTGTGTGTGTGTGTGTGTGTCTGTGTGTCTGTTCAACCCTCCTTGGTCCATATTCTATCAGCTATTATTTGGCCACCACTTGGCCTACCTGCTAACAATTTATACCATCACGTTGGAAATTTTGTTGTCTACACTTTAGATTAAATTTTAAATTTCAAAAATAAAATCAAAAAAAGTTATAGCGGTGAAAAGACAAAATGAACCCTGAAAAATGCGAAAATTTTGGTCAATTTTCTGAAGACTACTCCTCCTAAACCAACAATGGTACAACTATACAATTTATACCACTGTGTAGAAAATTTTCTGTTCTACTCAACGAATTATAATTTATACCCAAAAATTAAATATGAAACATGTAAAATGGAAAAAAAATCAATCTACATTCAAAATTTTATTTAAACTCCACGCGTCCGATTTTCTATACTTTTTTCTCTATTTCTCAAAAACTAATTATCACACATCTAAATAAATAATACCATCATGCTGGGAATTTTGTTTGCTACAACACGGTATAATTTTTAATTTTCCAAAGTGTATTAAAAAAAAGTTACGGCGGTGTGAAGTGTAAATGACAAAAAGGCAAAAAGGCACAATTAGCACAAGAAACATGAATATTTTGGTCAATATTCCGCTATCTATTCCTCATAAACCAGCAATGGTACAGCTATAAAAATTATACTATTGTGTAGACAATTTTGTGTTCTACAAGAAAATGTATAATTTATACCCACAAATGATACAAAAAACGTGTAAAATTGGCAAAATTCTCAAATACATCCAAAATTACACTTGAACACCGGGTGACTAAAATTAATTCATTTTTCTACTATTTCTCAGTAACTATTAGTTAAACATAAGAATAAATTATACCATCGTGCTAGAAATCTTGTTTTCTACAATACGGTATAATTTGTAATTTTCCAAAGTGTATCTGCAGGAAGTAACGGCGGTGTAAAGTCAAAATGTCATGTTGCCAATTTGACAGCTATTATGCGCACTTGCGATTACACATGAATATACAGTGATTTAATTTCACTGAAGTCCAATCACAATTTACGCACTTGCGATTACACAGGAATATACTAATCTGTAGAGAATTTTGTGTTCTACAAGATAAGCTATAATTTATACCCACAAATGATACAAAATACGTGTAAAATTGGCAAAATTCTCAAATACATCCAAAATTACACTTGAACACCGGGCGAGTAAAATTAATTTTTTTTCTACTATTTCTCAGTAACTGTTTGCTACACATTAGAATAAATTATACCATCGTGCTAGAAATCTTGTTTTCTACAATACGGTATAATTTTTAATTTTCCAAAGTGTATCTGAAGGAAGTTACGGCGGTGTAAAGTCAAAAGCACATATTACCAATTTGACAGCTATTATACGCACTTGCGATTACACAGGAATATACACCGATTAATTTCACTGAAGTCCAATCACAATTTACGCACTTGCGATTACACAGGAATATACTACTGTGTAGATATTTTTGTATTCTACAAGATAAGCTATAATTTAAACCCACAAATGATACAAAAAAACGTGTCAAATTGGCAAAATTCTCAAATACATCCAAAATTACACTTGAACACCGGGCGAGTAAAATTAATTCTTTTTTCTACTATTTCTCAGTAACTGTTTGCTACACATTAGAATAAATTATACCATCGTGCTGGAAATTTTGTTTTCTACAATCCAGTATAATTATTATTTTTCCAAAGTGTATCTGAAGGAAGTTACGGCGGTGTAAAGTCAAAGGGACATATTGCCAATTTGACAGCTATTATGCGCACTTACGATTTCACAGGAATATACACCGATAAAATTTCACTGAAGCCCAATCACAATTAAGAATGTATCATATTAGCTCCAAGCATGGATGGTGTGGTTTTATTGCGTACAGTTTAATTAATGCTACACTATACTGAATATAAAGGCTTTATTGTCCGTAATATTTACACATGAATCGTTCCGCACGACGGGCGGGTAAAATGCTACTGGGAACAAAGTAAACTACTGAATTTTACTGTGTAATTTAATTGGTTCAATTTCAAGTTGCATAAGGATACGGGTTGTAACATCATGCAATGCCAGCTATATGCATCTGCTGTTTTAGCGGAAGCATTAATCTGGAATTATAAAGATGAAAGAAAGTTACATTGTTTTGATAGTGTTACACTTCTGAATTACTACACACGAAGGATGGGTGTGAACTTGAGCACTGTTGAGGGAAAAAACATCGTCAATAATTAAAACAAGAATTTACAAATTTAACTTTTTCTATTGGTCGTTTTTTACCAATTTTCTTTGTGTTTGTTTCGTGTTTGAGTTCTGAATTATTCCGCACGACGGGCAGCTTTAAATATGAGGCGGGTTGTGGAAAAACATGTTTTCTAAATTGAAACATAAATTTCACATTTGGACTTTTATATTGGCTAAATCTTTTCTATGGATTTGTTTTTCTTTTTCAATTTGCACTAATTTTCTATGAATTGAATATTAATTATATTTTATGAACTTTTCCGCACGACGGGCGGGCTTGAATGTATCTATAAAGAGTGGGTTTAAATGATAGCGAGGTATATGATATTTTGCTAGCAGTAAATATTCCAGCGTTAAAAGTAGAATAGCTCTTGAGCAAATGATGGTGGAGAATGATGTGAACCTTCAAAGAATTTTGCGATCTGATATATGTATTAGGAATAATACGTAGCAGAATATAGATTGCATAATATAATATCGGCTGTAATATTAAAGGGCTGTAATATGGGTGTAATCCAAAAAATAACAACTGTATGAATATGATGCATTAGTGGAAGCATTAACCGGGAATTATGAGATAATATTATGGAAAAAAGTTCATATATATACTAAAAAATTTATTGTTATTTTGTGTTTACATTTCGAAATTATCCCTGACGACAGGCGGGCTTAAGTATGAGGCGGGTTGACTGAATAATATGCCGTCAATTATTAGAATAAGAATATGCAAATTCAGAACAGGAATTTTCTATTGGTATAGATTTTTCAATTTAGAGTTTTCTATTAGACTGGCTGTTTGCATTTAAATATGTATTACTTTTGTTTTATTAATTGTTCCGCACGACGGGTGGATTCAAACATTCAATTTTACCATGTGGAATGAATCCATATACAAAACTCACGGGCTTGACTTCAAGATCCAGACTCACTAATGTAAATGTGACTTAAATGGTGTATAAATATATCGCATTATGCAACAAATGTGAATTTAGCTGTTTGTAACAATTTGGTTCAGATACTATATTGGCGGGTTGAGAGAAAAGTATTGGTGGGCCGCGTGTTTGGGACCCCTGGGGTAGGTAATCTCAGTCTTCTGATTACAAATTATGATCGAATCAGTATATTTTGTGATCACAAACTAATAAGTTAAATCACCTCAGACTAGGCTGGGTGCGGTCAAGATTGGATGGTTGGGTTGGGTTGGGTAGGTTTGACTCAGGTTATATTGGGTTTTAATGATAGCGGAAAATATATAAATTTTAGCAATAAATATTATAGCGGTAAAAGTAAAATAATACTTAAGCAAATGATGTCGGGGAATGATGTTGAGTAATAAATATAGTTTGGAAGCATTCTGATGAAAAGATTTCATCATCTTTCATTGTTTGTTTCGTGTTTGTGTTCTGAATTATACCACACGACGGGCAGATTTATATATCAGGCGGGTTGAGGGATAATATTTGTCAAAATAAGAACAAAAATATTCAAATTTAGACTTTTCTATTGGTTAAGATATTTATAGGTTACATTTTTTGGTTTTCAATTTGTATTCATTATATTTTATGGATTTGATATGAATTTTATTGTATGAACTGTTCCGCACGATGGGTGGGTTTAAAAGTGTTTTTAGATCATTTTTTCAAATGGTTCATTTAAGAAGGGTAATTTTTTTTTAAATAAAAATGTTCCGCGGGCAGCAACTATAGACAATAGAACGTTCAATTTCCCCTGTAGAATTAATCCATACACAAAACCAATGGATTTGACTTCAAATATGAATTTTATTGTATGAATTGTTCCGCACGACGGGCGGGTTTAAAAAAAGGGTTTCCATTGTTTAGTTCATTTTTTCAAATGGTTCATTTAAAAAAAGGTATTTTTTTAAAAATAAAAATGCTCCGCGGGCAGCAACTATAGACAATAGAACGTTCAATTTACCCTGTAGAATTAATCCATACACAAAACCAATGGATTTGACTTGAAGATTCAGAACGGATCGTGTTTGAGTTCTGAATTATTCAGCACGACGGGCGGGTTTAAAAATGATTCAGGCGGACTGAGGGGAAATATTTTGTCGAAATAAAAATAATTAAACTTATAATTTTCAATTGATTAATATTTTTATGAGTGTACCCTAATTCATTTTTATTTTTCCATATTTTTTTATGAATTGAATATGAATTTCATGTTATGAATTGCTCCGCACAACGGGCGGGTTTTAATGCTATATGTATACATAAAGAAGAAATTATCTGTCTGTCTGTGTATGTATGCTTGAATATGAGGTGACATAATTGCGCAGGTTCAATGGTATATCTATACATAAAGAAGAAATTATCTGTCTGTCTGTGTATGTATGCTTGAATATGAGGTGACATAATTGCGCGGATTCAATGGTATAGACCAGGGGCTTCAAACGCAAACGAAGGGATGGCTCATTTTTATAAAATAAAAATGTCCCGCGGGCAGCAATAAAACGTTTAATTTCACCGTGTAGAATGAATTCATATACAAAACTAATGGATTTGACTTCAAGAACCAGAACGGATGGTGTTCGAGTTCTGAATTATTCCTCACGTCGGGCGGGTTTAAATATGAGGCGGGTTGAGTGAAAATATTTTGTCAAAATAAAATTAAAAACAATGAAATTCAGACCTTTTAATTGATTAAGGTTTTCATGAGTTTGCCATATTTATTTTTAATTTGCAATATTTTTATGAACTGTTCCGCACAACGGGCGGGTTTTAATGCTAGTTTATAATAAATTTCAATATCATGAGTGAGACAACGGGGTCCCTCAACGCTCGGGCCCCCGGCCTGGGGGAGGGGGCGGGATGTGTTCGGGGGGCGGTTGCTACAACTCCTTGAAAGAAAAACGCATTTGAAAAACACGAAAGAACTTCGCAGAATAGAGTGGTAACAATTACCACTTATTACCACTTCTGATACCACCATAATTAACAGTGGTAACAGGTTAAAGGTTAAGGTTAAATGCCTAAGTGACAGCTGCTACACGGGAAGAAGCCGAAGCTTATGAACACACACAGGTGTGTCCCGTGCAGCTCGCTGCCACCGCAGAACCGACACTCTCCACGCTATGAAGCCACAAGGACGGAAGACGTATTAGAGAGGGCCAACTCCCCAGAACACACGACTGATATCTGGTACCATCATTTACTGCTGGGTGGACAGGGGCTGTTGGATCATGATTGGGTGATTGGGGCTGTCGGGATTGCGCGTAGCGCTTATTACCACTTCTGTTACCACCACAGTTAGCAGTGGTAACAATTACCGCTTATTACCACTCCTGTTATGACCACAGTCCAGAGTGGTAACAGGTAGCGCTAATTACCACTTTTGTTACCAACACGACCTACTTTACCACACACAACACAGAACATTTATGCAGGAGATTTTTTCAGCTGAAAGTCTCATTTAAAACAGATTAGCCATAATTTCAAACAGGTATATGGTGGTCAATTAGTTGCAAAGCGCATAATTCCTCATTTGCATATTATTCGCTATTCCCGTCATACACAAGTTTCAGTGATCGTGTATAGATGCATACATCAAATACGCATACATTGACACAAACACACAAACGCACACACATACACACGTACACACGTGTCTCCATGTGTGTGTGTATGAGTGTTAATTGCACAAATGAATCCAACACGAACGAAGCGAATGAAATCAAAAGAGAAGCAAAGCATAGATAGCAGAGAGCGACAGAGAGAGATAGAAAGAGAAAGAGAGATAAAATGAAAAATAAATAAAATGTGCACAAACACAATCAATGTGTATATACTATCACACATATATTTACATGTATACATACTCGTACACTCACACATACACAAGAACATGAATACACGTTTTAGTATGTACTAGACAAATGTGAACACCACATTAATCTGGTTTAGTTTGGCGGTGACAATAAATATATCTCTGAGAACTATTCTAATAAACATCACATGTATCCATAGCTTTCGTCGCCATTCTCATATATATACACAAATATATACACATACACTGCACAATCGCACGTGTGGACATATTATATATGACACCAAACCGTGGCTAGGCTAGGGAATTCGAAAAACGCCAAACAATCAAGCGAAAAAGCCAAAGAAATGGGTCAAAAATGCCAAAACATCTTCTGATTGAATGATGAGCTATTATAAGTATAAATACTGGGATAAAATAGACGAAATTATGATACGATGAATGTTTGCTGAAAAATATTGGCATAAAAACAACGATAATTTATCAAAGCAAAAATCCAGCCAACTGAATTATTGCAAACAGTTTGGATAATTGCAATTTTAATTTTTATCATATTTATATTTGGCTGGTAGGCAAAGAAAGGTGCTTCCGAGATATTTGAACGAAAAAAATATAATCGAAATAGATTTGAAAAGTGAAAAATATCTTCAGAATCTACTCCCAGAAGAGAACAATTGAACAAAAAAACGAAACAATTCGCTAATAATAAACAATGAATTACCAGTGATCTCCGACACAATTCCGTTTAGTGATCAAGGATCAAGGTTAAATGATCACACACACACACACTCACACACACCACACACACACACACACTCACACACACAGACACACACAGACCCGCGCGAACACATACAAAGGAATATTTGGTATCTTGCTACAGCGAAAACAATGCAACAATGCAAACTAACTTGGAAGATGCAAATGAGGAGGCGAGTTAAAATCGAGCGATTTTCACGAATAACGTTAAAGCATTGTTTACCAATATGCATCAGCTCTGTGCTTGCCATTTGTGTGTGTGTGTGTGTATATGTGTGTGTGTATGTCAGTGTGTGTGTGTCAGTGTGTGTGTATGTGTGTGTGTGTGTATGTCCGAGTGTGTATGTCAGTGTGTGTGTCAGTGTGTCTGTGGGTATGTATGTGTGTGCGTGTGTGTCCGAGATTAAACGGCACACATTTCTTCGCCTCGTGACATTTCTGTGAAAAGTCCATTTTGGAACAGGGTCGTGCGTCTGCGAATTTGAAAAAAACACACACACACACACATACATAAAAGTTCAATGCTCACAAAAAGTATGTGATTTCACACAATAAGAAGCAGAAAACTAGCGTGGTGTTTAAATTTGATAATTCCGCGATAATTGTTTGCCCAACAAACATTGCTGAAATTTAATTGACAAATAAATCAACCATCATTATAAAATTTATGCTTAATTCAGGACATTTTGGCACAAATGTTTCTAAATATTATGCCGAATTGCAATATGCAAACGACTGTATTGAAAGAGTAAGAAAATCACCAAGGCGCCAATTTTGCCAGCCGGAATGAAAACAATTGGCCAACTATGTTAATAGCTGCTAAACAATCGAGAAATTACTACACCAAACAGATGGATTGTCTGATAAAACAATAGGCAAGCGAAAGTATTACTCTACTGTAAATCTCTTCCGTTCAGTTTCGCTACAGTGGAATATTGTATTATTTAGTGCACAATGCATACACGCACATACACACACACACACACACACATGCATACACACACACACACACACACTCGGTGAGGTCACCTGCGACGATAGCGAAATATAACAAGCAGAATAATAATGTTGATCACAATGAGAGCCACAAGAATTGCGAGTGGAATGACCATATCTGCATGACAAACACACACACACACACACACACACACACACACACACACACACACACACACATATAGACGTGCATATATATACACACACGCACATGCACAGATGCATGTGAAAGTATCGGTCATTTGGTGTAGAGCAGTGGTTCCCAACCTGGGGGTAATTTAGCAATTGTTCGGGGGTAATGTAGGGGTGCCAGAAAAATGCTAAGAATTCTGAGATTCAAGAAAACATTGCGGTACCTTGTATTGGGATTAATGTTAACTTGGCATATTATGTTTATTGTTTGCATTGTGTGGATATTGCTCATATGGCGTGTTATATATAGTTGTGTGTGCACGCGTGCGTATGTGTGTGAATGCTTGCAGTAACATGTTCAGTAACAAAGGGGTAACATGCTTAATATGGGATGCTAAATTGGGTAACAAGCTGAAAAAGGTTGGGAACCACTGCTGTAGAGGATAGCGTAGTGTTTGGGAGATGAGTTCTGCTAACAATGCTAATTTTTAATTTGTTTATTGGTTTACTGCTTCGTTGTTGTATATAATATATAATGTGTTTTAATTTTAAAAAATATAATATTCAACTAAATGTTCATTTGAATATAATTTTTCAAATATGTTTTATATATTTTTTCAGCAAATTCTAGAAAAATTATCACAGTTCATATTCAATGCTTTTTTTCACCAAAATCAAAATTCAGCGTGATAAGCAATAATACTATGACAACTTTTTAATATGTAGCTATAAATGCACTCAGACAAAACCGCACGAGCACAGGGATTTTTCCTAATTATATTTTGCCTAGATTTCAACAAAAATAACCCGACAATAAATAAATATTATCAAATATACTTAGCTTACTCATATTGTACGTATTGCACTGTTTTGTGACGTCGCATTCTCACAGCATGGAGAGGTTCGATTTTAACAAATGCTCAAGCGTTTATAGCTGTTCAAATCCCAAAACCTCTACGGCTTTTGTAAGTAAACCCAAAGTACTCCAAACACACACACACACATTTGTTGAGTTTGTAGCTAGCGTGTGTGTGTGTGAGTGTGTGTGTGTGTGTGTTTGGAGTGCGAAGGTGGTTGGGTGGTTAACCCAGAGAAACCCACACAGTTAGGTGGTGTTTTAAAAGGTCACGGTCAAACTCTCACGCACACACACACACTCTTTCCTTCCTCAACCACCCACTCTCTGTGTGTGTGTGTTGTGTTCAAGGTTTTAGCAGATCGATAGTCTAAGCCAGGGGTCACCAAACTTTTTTCACAGTGGGCCGGATAACTGAAAGAATGACGAGCGCGGGCCGCATAATCATTCTGTTCAACCGTTCAACCCTGCTCTGCCGACCGTGTTTGTCACAACAACAACAACAACAAAACATGTATTTCATATAGCGCTCTAATTATCATAGGCGCGAGGAACGGCTAGCTATAAAATGTATACAATGTGGATTAAACAAAACAGTATCGCATAAACAAAAATATAAGCAGCGATATACTATAAAGGAACAATTGAAAATAACTATGGATGAAGAAAAAAAAAATCAAACAGTTATTCACACAATATAATTATTCATCAGAGGAGACACCGAGAAGATATGTACAAAGAGAAGTGGAAAAAGACCTGTAAGAGAGAGAAGATCGAATTTTAAGAGGAAGTTCATTGAACAAACGAGGTCCAGAGAAAAAAAGAGATTTCGAAGACCAGGTGGAGTCGTTGAGAGCACGGGGACAGAAGAGACTACGTGATAGTGAGCGGCCCGGACGATCAGAAACAGTAAGAAGAGAACGGAGATAAGGAGGAGCAGAGTCGGAGTGGATGATCTTGAAGATGATGCAGCAAACCTTGTGATGGATTCGCTGCCGTGCAGGAAGCCATCCAAGTTGGCGGATGAATTTCGAGGTGGGAGTTCTCGGTGGAAGAAGAAAAACAAAACGGCAAGATTGGTTTATAATTTTCTGAAGCGAGCGTATATTTTTACAAGAAACATGAAGATAAAGAGAGTTACAATAGTCTAACCTGGAGAAAATTAAGGACTGTACAAGTGTGATTGCTGTAGCATTATCAAGGAATCGACGGATAGGATAAAGTTGGCGGAGAATAAGACGACAGGAGCGAGTCACACGTGATATGTTAATTGAGAAAGAGAGATTGTGATCAAAATGTACACCAAGATCACGAACACACTGAGATAGGGGTAATGGAATTATTGGAGGAGATAATTTGGGAGGATGAAACACAATATATTCAGACTTGGAATGGTTCAAAAGTAGATGGCGTGATGAAGCCCAGGATGTAATATTATTCAAAACCGCAGAAATGCAATTTTCTGAAAATTTTGAGATAGGAAAGTACAGCTGTAGATCATCCGCATAAATGTGGTAAGAAATAGGAAAACGATGAAGAATTGGACAGAGAGAAGACATATACAAATTGAACAATAACGGACCCAATATTGATCCCTGAGGTACGCCACTGGAAAGTTTTACAGAACTCGAAAAAGTGGAATTAGAGCGAACAGAATAAGAACGAGTCACTGTGGTGACTCGCTCAAATCAGGGGCGTATATACAGTGCCAGGGTTGTAGTGAGTCGTTCCACGCATCTTGCGCTGCTCTATCCACCCCTGCATTGAATGCAATTAAAAAGCATCGCTTGTTCTGGATCTGCCCAACTTGCAAGAATGAGTTTTGCTCATTTAAGCAGTCTCCTCCAGCGGAGAAATTGTCGGAAATATGCAGCCAGCTCAATGACATAAAGACGTCAGTGACGACCATGGAAACGACCATGGAAACGACCATCGGTCTACACACCTGCGGTAAACCAGCCAGCGTAACAGAGTGTCTCGCCCCACACCGCACCAACGCACCCGTGAAACGATCGTATACCGTAGACGTGCGTGCCGGCGAACACAAAATTCACCAGGACGAGCTCAGATCGGTCCTGAAGACTGAGCCTATTCTCGCAGCAAGATCTTCTGACAACAAAATCGTGCTCAAGTGTGGCTCTCAGGAACAGGTGGACCGGGTGGCTGCATCTGTTTGCAATAACATGCATGACGTGAAGGTCGCTATCCCTGCTCCTATGCTGCAGCCGAAAGTCACAGTGGTCAATATCCCACTTGACTCGACGCCGGAGAGTCTTGCAACATCTATTCGGCTGAAAAATTCGGTTTTAGCTGATGCCTCGCCAGCGGACTTGAAGGTACTCTTCATTTCAAAGACGCGCGCTGGTGCTGGTCTCGGAGTTCTATCAGTGTCGCCGGCAGTCCGCCAGTCCATCAAGAGGGCTGGTGATCGTCTATTCGTCGATCTGACGTCATGCCCTGTGTATGACCGCTTCTGGGTGGCACGATGTCACCGCTGTGCTCGTCTTGGACACACGTCATCCATCTGCTCCCCAAGAAATCATACGTGTTGTGGCATTTGCGCGGGGTCTCATCTGTCAAAGGATTGTCCAGATAAGTCCTCAGTGTGCTGTGTCAACTGTCGTCAGTCTAATCGTCCGCATGATCACTCATCGTTCTCGCCCCAGTGTCCCTCACTCGTCGCTGTCCGAAACGCCCTGCGTAGTCGGACGCTGTTAGCTGAGCAATGTAGCGTTGATCAGTCCGTTTCCGTATCTCCACTGCGTTCGTCATGTGACCAATGACTAATGTCTTCAGCTGATATTCCCACCACAACGTTATCCTCTACAAATGGTTTTCCTGTGCAACTGTTCTGCAAGTCTGCTGATCCTGATTATTCGCACAACAGCCTGCTGGGCTTACTCAACATACGCTCGGCTAGGAATAAGTGTCCATATATCTCCGAGCTTTTACTGTCTCATAACTTTGCTTTTCTATGCCTGGTCGAAACATGGCTCCTGGATACTGATTTCGGTTCTTTCTCAGCTAATCTCCCTGCTACTTACAGCGTACTGCATGCTCCTCGCTCTTCTTCCGGGTCTGTCAAATCCTCCGGTGGCGGTGTAAGTATAGTATATAAGTCAACTCTTTCATTTTCTATACTTGCTGTCGCTCAATTTACTTCACAAGCTTTTGAATTCTTGCCGCTATCTTTATCTTTACCCTCCATGCCAAAATTGGGAATTTTAATTGTATATCGCCCAAATCACCCTGGTACTACACCCATGTTTCTTGACGAGTTTGATTCTCTTATATTTAAATTCTCTCAATTCTTTTTGGATAACTTCATAATTGTCGGCGACTTTAATTTCTGGCTCGACAATCCTCTGGCTAATCCTTTTGCGTCCGATTTTCTTTCACTTCTTAATTCTCATAACTTGGTGATATCAAATTCCACTCCTACTCACACAGCTGGCCATGTTCTCGACATTATCATTTACCCTTCGACTTTGAGCAGGTTTCGTCTTTATGATACACTCACATTTCCTCCCGACAATACTTTTTCCGATCATTCTCTCCTTTCTTGCCAATTATACTATTCTCCTCCCGCACCATTCAAGGGCCCCTACATCTTTTCTGCACGTGATTACAGGTCGTTCTGTCCTATCATTTTTCAATCTTTGATCTTCTCTCTTTTGCCTCCCATTACCTACCACGGCATTCATCCCAAATTTGTGTTTGATTTTCTGTCATCTTCTCTCAGTGAGATCAATGAACGATTATTTCCACTGATCACTCGTCGTGTTCGCTCACAGACCCGTCCCCCTCCGTGGCTTTCGTCGGACTTAGTTCATATGCGAACTTCGTCCCGCCGTCTTGAGCGTAGGTGGCGTCGCTCTCGGTCGCCTAGTGACTGGGACTCTTTTTGCTCTGCTCGACATTCGTTTCTTTCTGCACTGACCACGGCCAAAGCCGATTTTTATAAGTCACGCCTTGCAGACTGTGCTCGTTCTCCTTCGCGTCAGTGGTTCACTCTAAAACAGTTGACAGTTGGCAGCTCCTCTCCCAATCCTATTTCGGCTTCTACTTTTGCTCAATTCTTCCCTCAAAAACTAAATTCGGTTCGTGCCCTACTTCCTACAACCACTACAGTTCTCACTCATACTACTTCATCCTCCACTCTGTCTAGTTTCTCCCATATCTCGGTAGCTCATACTTCTCGCCTTATTAGAAAAACTTAAAATTTCTCGTTGTCCTCTCGATCCGATTAATTTCTCTGCTTTGTCTGACTCTATTCACCTCCTTTCCCCAATTTTTTCCCATCTCATCAATTCTTCTTTTCTACATGGTTTATTTTTTGCTGATAAATCTGCTATTGTCACACCAATACTGAAGAAACCCACTCTTGACCCTAACTGTCCTGGTAATTACCGCCCTGTTTCCGTTCTGAGCTTCACTGCCAAGCTGCTGGAGTCGGCCATACACGAGCAATTATCACCTTTGATAAACACCGTTCTCGATCTTTTTCAATCTGGCTTTGTATCTAATCGTTCCACTGAATCTCTCCTTTTGCACCTATTGAACGATATCTTCAATCATTTTGCCTCTGGTGACTCTGCTCTGCTTGTTCTGCTGGATCTCTCTTCGGCATTCGACCTCGTCGATCATGCAATTTTGTGTGACGACCTTGCCGCTATTGGACTCTCTTCTACGGCTCTTTCATTGATGAAGTCATACTTTTCTAATCGTTCTTATTCTGTTCGCTCTAATTCCACTTTTTCGAGTTCTGTAAAACTTTCCAGTGGCGTACCTCAGGGATCAATATTGGGTCCGTTATTGTTCAATTTGTATATGTCTTCTCTCTGTCCAATTCTTCATCGTTTTTCTATTTCTTACCACATTTATGCGGATGATCTACAGCTTCATTTTCCTATCTCAAAATTTTCAGAAAATTGCATTTCTGCGGTTTTGAATAATATTACTTCCTGGGCTTCATCACGCCACCTACTTTTGAACCATTCCAAGTCTGAATATATTGTGTTTCATCCTCCCAAATTATCTCCTCCAATAATTCCATTACCCCTATCTCAGTGTGTTCGTGATCTTGGTGTACATCTTGATCACAATCTCTCTTTCTCAATTAACATATCACGTGTGACTCGCTCCTGTCGTCTTATTCTCCGCCAACTTTATCCTATCCGTCGATTCCTTGATAATGCTACAGCAATCACACTTGTACAGTCCTTAATTTTCTCCAGGTTAGACTATTGTAACTCTCTTTATCTTCATGTTTCTTGTAAAAATATACGCTCGCTTCAGAAAATTATAAACCAATCTTGCCGTTTTGTTTTTCTTCTTCCACCGAGAACTCCCACCTCGAAATTCATCCGCCAACTTGGATGGCTTCCTGCACGGCAGCGAATCCATCACAAGGTTTGCTGCATCATCTTCAAGATCATCCACTCCGACTCTGCTCCTCCTTATCTCCGTTCTCTTCTTACTGTTTCTGATCGTCCGGGCCGCTCACTATCACGTAGTCTCTTCTGTCCCCGTGCTCTCAACGACTCCACCTGGTCTTCGAAATCTCTTTTTTTCTCTGGACCTCGTTTGTTCAATGACTTTCCTCTTAAAATTCGATCTTCTCTCTCTTACAGGTCTTTTTCCACTTCTCTTTGTACATATCTTCTCGGTGTCTCCTCTGATGAATAATTATATTGTGTGAATAACTGTTTGATTTTTTTTATTTTTCTATCCATAGTTATTTTCAATTGTTCCTTCATAGTATATCGCTGCTTATATCTTTGTTTATGCGATACTGTTTTGTTAATTCCACATTGTATACATTTTATAACTAGCCGTTCCTCGTGCCTATGATAATTAGAGCGCTATATGAAATACATGTGTTGTTGTTGTTGTTGTTGTTCAATACTTGCAAGCCAGAACGAAAGCTCTGGGAAAAAAGACGAAAAACTAAGCTTAGCATTCCATGTTAATAAAAAAACAAAGACAAACAACATTTTATTTACTAAAAACTTTTCAAAAAAGGCGACGTAAGCAAAAAGATTAATAGACCTAGAATGCACATATCCGAATCTCACAAACTAAACAGCAAAAAAGTGAGATCAAGTCACGAATAATTTTTTTGGGAAAATCGAGGTTGAGATCTTCAGCGATTGAAGTGCAAAACTATCTGAAACAGTGAAAATGAGAGAAGGTTTCCCTTCCAGTTGTGCTTCAAACAATGACAGCTTTCTCCGAAATCTTTTGATGATTATGTAGAGATCACAGATGAGGTTATCCTTTCCCTGAAGTTTCAAGTTCAGTTCATTCATGTGGGATGTGATGTCGACCAAAAAAGACAACTTTGACAGCCAGATAGGATCTGACAGCTGTGGATCGGCTCTATCGTTTTCAGTGAGAAAAACATCTATTTCGTTTCGGAGCTTGTAAAAACGGAACATGACTTTACCACAAGTGAGCCATCTCACTGCTGTGTAATAAGACAAGTCACAGAAATCAGAATGAATTTCTTCAAGAAAAGCCTGGAATTGACGATGATTGAGTGCATGTCCCCGAATGAAGTTCACAGCAGAAACGACTGGCTTCAGTACACAATAAATATCTAAGGCTTTCCACAGAGTGCTTGCTGATGTATGATGCAGTGTATGAACAGAGCGCCTGGAATTTGAAGATCTTCCAACTGAGTCCTGATCTGCCTCACCAGACCCTTCCTCCCTCCAGCCATGTTTTTACCTCCATCAACTGCAACACCTCGAATCTGATTCCACTGAAGGTTATAGTCTTACAAAGTTTTTTGCACTTCTATGGAAATGTCTTTTCCAGTTGTTGTTCCATGCATGCTGCAAACGGATGCCAACTCTTCTGTTATCTGAAAGTCCAAATTGACACCACGAATGAACACGAGAAGTTGTGACGTACTCGAGATATCAGTGGACTCATCCAGCGCCAGAGAATACCACAAGAAGCTCCTAGCTTTCTCACGTATCTGTAGCTCTATGTTCTCTCTAATTTCTTCTGTTCTCCGCACAACTGAACTTGTCGAAAGGCTAATACTTCCAAACAAATCGGCTTTCTCAGGACACAAGTCATTTGCTGCTTCCATTATACACGCCTTGACGAAGTTGCTATCAGTAAACGGTTTTCCTCGGACTGCCATCTTATGCACTATTTTTTAACTTGTACGAGTGACAGATCAATTTTAAGCAAACTTTCTCGTGAAGACGTTTCTTTGAGTTTCTAAACCACGTTTCATGGACTCATTTATCCCAGAGCGTAACTTTCCAGAAAACTTTGAATATGTTGATAGATGGTTTGTTTCATAGTGACGCCTAATATTGTACTCTTTCAAAACGGCAACACTTTCGCTACATATCACATAACTAGCTTTCTGGTCCTTTGTTTCCACAAAGAAGTACTTTACTCCCCATTCTCCATTGAAAACGCGACACTCGGCGTCCACTTTTCTTTCCTTAGAAGCCATAAGGAAGGGTGAAGAAAACGGGATCTGAAAATGAAAATGAAATTGAATTAGTAACATAATTAATACCCTAATGAAACATAAGTAAAGCAGAAGATTCAGGGGTCACTGCACAGTGTGGCAAAAAATTTATTGTGAACAATTTGCCACACTGTGCACTGGTGAAGCTACGGCTCACCAAAGGTACATATTAAGCTTATGGGTACATTTAGTAATAGAATATATCACATAATAAGGTGAGGTGAATAACACGAGGCTTCTATAGCATTATTAAACTATGTTTGTTACTTTATGACCTCTAATCACACTTGTAGTCCACTTACCTATCACTGTCAAGCAAATAAATCCTTGTCACATACCTATAAAATGGATCACAGGCAAAAAGAAGTAAATATTACTGGAGCGTCGGACCTGTGTTGACAGCCGGACTCATCTAGGGGTGGGAAAGGTGCGTGTTTGTGTGTGTGTAGCCATGGAAACCATGGTGAGGTCAGAGCGTAGGCGAAGCTACCACGAGCCGAGGAAGGACGTCAGTTCACCGTCGACGGGCCTGGTAAACTGACGTCGCGGGCCGGATTCGGCCCGCGGGCCTTAGTTTGGTGACCCCTGGTCTAAGCAGTTGAAACAAGGTGAAGTGCGTCATGAGATAACTAATAGTGCCAGCCACATAGCGTCCCACGCACAAACGTTGATGATGTGTGTGTGTGGGGGGGGGGAATGCAGGTGGTAAAAATAACCCCATCAACACTCTAAACACCCAAAATATTAGCGCATTAGAAAATAACTTCAAATCATCACAAGGAATTGAAATTGTATACAATTCGGAGCGGTCGAAATTTCATACCAAAAGTGGCATTAACGCTACGAATCATGCCATGAAATATAATGTATTGTATTTATTCGAGTATAACGCGCAAAATTTGGTACCTGAACAAGAACTAGAAAGATTGGGTGCGGGTTATAAACGAGGTCTTATCATAATATTCAATCAAAATAGATCGATTATTCACCGTTTTTCAATGATCCGCTGAAATGACACGCTGATGCGACCTTCACCTTGCATTGAGCGCGATGCAAAACTCAAACAATAAATGCTTTCAATCATGACCACACATGTGTTCAACAATGTGTGTCACTTACAATGCCTGGTCTGAGCTGAGAATGGGCGATAACAATTATATACCGATTGCTAATAGAAAATTAGGGGTGTGCGTTATAGCCGAATAAAAACGGTATGCTCAATTTGATGTAATTTACATACAATGCAATATTATGTATGCAAAATAAAACTTAATTAATACACGATTAGATATAGAAGAAGAGACGATATACAAGTTTCAGGGGCAACACATAGTAGGGAAGGATCACGTAGGGGATCTTGGAGTAGCGATGCCACGTTCTCGCTGCACATTTCCAACATTATAGGAGCGGCCAGACAGTTCACAGGATGGGCACTGAGAACATTTTACTCTCGGGAAACAGCATGCATGCTGATCCTATGGAAGTCCCAAATTAGAATATTGTTCTCAACTTTGGTCTCCCCATAATTGTCGGATATCTGTAGGCTGGGAGCTTTCCAGACATCCTTTACTAACAAAATCAGAGAAATTAGCTAACTAAACCACTGACAACGCCTCAGTGAACTGGGTCTATACTCACTGCAAAGAAGACGAAGGTGAACGGTGTATTATCATATATGTGTGGACAATTCTGGAAGGTCTTGTAGCGAGTATAGGTTTGGCAGATGTTGAAAGCGACAGACGAGGAAGAATGTGTGTAGTAAAAAGCCCGAGGCAAATTCACAGAAGGTGGACACATTGATTCACTGCAGTTTTAGTAAGAATGGATATTCAATGCATTTATTGTATATAAGCAGACTGATCGATTAGAGATTTGAAGAATGTTGGCGTAGAGGTGTTTAAGCGTGCCTTGAACCAGTGGCTGCGAATTGTGCCTGACAGACCATCAATACCAGCTTATCCGTCCACAAATACAAATTATCTGCCTGAAGTGGTATAAGAACTTGGCAATGATAGAAATTATTAATGAGTGGAGCTCCAGCTTAACTCTGCTGATTCCAGGCTAAAATTCTTCAAATACTTCAATGTAATGTAATGTAAAGTCTACTCTTAGCAGTTTGCTTATATACAATACAAATATATAAAACAGAAATAAATGCATAAAAATAGCAATGTCACTGGCACATTGTCATTGTCAATGTGGTCGTTGGCTAGCGAGTGGCTCATCCGCCCTTGAAACAGGATTGGTTCTTAATTGTGCTGGTTGTCTAGCCACCCTGCTGACTGGTGAAAACCAGTGGAGGAGCCGGTTCAGTGGTCAAATACTCGACCATTATTGCGCATTTGAACACAGCAGTGAATAGGGCTATGTTTGTGTGTAATTTAGCGGAGGCAAATTCTCTCACGGTCCTGACTGAAACACGGCAGGTTCTGCCTCAACACACTAGTTATCTCACAGTCATTAACAATACACAGAAAACTGCACGACTGTAGACGCACACGAGAAACCCGCCTTGAGACAATTGGGCTATATCTCATTGAGGAACGAACCAAACAGTTTCACCTCGCCTGGGAATCGAACCCTGGACCTCTCGTGAACAAAAGGCGTGTGTTTTAGCCACTCAGCTAAGAGGCGGAGTGAGAAATATCAGAGAAAAAGAAAGAAAGAGAGAGAGATAAGAGTTAGAGTCAGAGAGCAGAGTGGCAGACAACTCACCTACATAGAAGGAGTCCGACTCATCCATCTCGGGACGGACGGGAGAAGAGGCGGAATTGGCCGTCTTCAGCAGGACTTCGTCATGACCAGGATCGGGCACCGAGAGGTCAGCTGGAACTTGCGAGAGTCGGCTGTCGTTGAAGCGGTGCTGATGTTGCAGGTCCGGATGGCGGACATCATCAGCTGCCGACGTCACCAATGACTCGTTGACAGCACCAGCAAGACTACGCACGTCTGATAGGAGAAGTTGTCAATTTAGGTGGATGTGAAAGTGAACGAGAGAAACATGGGTGTAAATGTTTGGGGGTATGAAGGGTAATATACCCCGACAAATTGACTGGGAGGTGAATGTGCAATTATATCCCCCGATAATTCTGCTGAGTTCAGTTCATTGGGTATATTGTCATCACAATCAGCATAGCAAAAAGTAACAGTACACGACAAATAAGTGTCCCGAGCCTCGACACAAATCTACGTCCTTGTAAAGAAGCACAGGGAAAACATGGAGGGTTAAAAATCATGCCAAATCAACGACGTGTTCAATTATAATGTTACTTGAAGAAAATATTAAATTCAACGACTTCACGTGAGAATATATAAAATGAATTTGATAAAATCCTGTCAGTCTATAAGTAAGCCTGACATTGTGCCTGGCGCCGTAATATCACTGAAATATATAAATGAAATATTGGAGATTCAGGAAGTATTGCGGCTTCATGTCAAGCCTCATACTCAAGTAAAACAGCCTCTCTCATACACACATACACACACGTACATTTCCCGATAGTTCTGCACGTTCAAAGAAAAAATAACACCACAGAGTAACAATGCTGGTCATATCGCAGAACAACAGGTTATCAGAAAAGAAAGCCACACATTTCGGCGACAAATGATGTATTTACAAATGGTTGCATTTTTCCATGCTTTTTCTTGATCACAAGCGTGTATTATTGCGCAACATGTAATAGAAAATGATATAGTTTAACAAGTTATTCAGTGACAAACCAGTGCGAAAATATTATTAAAACATAATAATTATTATTCACAATACAAATAAATATTGCATTATCACAAAATTATAATGAATTAATGTTTAATTTATCAAACTATAACACATCACTATATATATTAAACTATTTAAGTATCACATTCATTATATTACGCCATGTATTATAATTTATGTCTCTGTGTGTGTGTATCACAAGACAAAAGACAAGAATACAGACAAAAAAAGAGAAAAAAGCCAAGATGGCAAGAAAAGACAAGAAAAGACAAGCATCTTGGCGGAATTGAGAGCAAATGTGCTGACCGACACAGTGATCTGGCAACTCGAGATGCCAGAGCGCTTTTTCAGTGCAGTGCAGCCAGCGTTGGCGTTCCAGCGAGTCGCCAAACACAAAGTTGACACAGCACATGAACAAGGCGTGTGTTGAGTTTCGCTGCACGAAATAACCGTCGCTAGGTGGCGCTGGGGTGCGACAGCCCATCGCTATACACAAACAAAATGTATATGCGTGCAATATGGTGCAGAAGCGTTGCAGATGCAAATGCGCATGCGTATGTTTAAAAATGGCAGAAAATCGCGTCACTGGGTATTATAAATTAATTGCGTTTTTTGCAACACACTAATACATCTACGTAAGAACTGATAAAATACCTTTGCAAGACTGACTTGCAATACGTGATATATAATTATATATGAAATCAAGGAGTCAACAAGGATTATAATTAGAGTTGGGAATTTTATGTGATCACATACAAATATTTTTTCACATGAAATGACATTTTTAGGCGAAAAAACACAAAATGCTATTTTTACTGAAAAACATATGATGATGATATACCCAAATAGAGGTGCATATTTGCTTTATTTAAACATATGCTTTGCTTTAAGCATTCTGCATAGAGGTGGAAATTAACGCCAGCAACGTTAACAATGGAAATATAGCAACGTTACTGCTGAAATCCCCCAAAATGTGCTCCGCCTTCCTGAGTCCCCCAGAAATCCTCAGCATGAACATTTCGAGTGTATTTCCTCATGTTTCGCAGATCCCCCGCATCTTTTCTCTAGCTCTCCTCAACCTCCACAGGAAATATCCTGGCGCCGCCACTGCACCCTTAAAGGGAAAGGTGGAACTTTGGCCGCGTGCTACGAACATTTCCCCTAAATGTGGGTAGCTCCCCTATGGAATGTCGCTAGATACATGCAAATAATCTACGAAAGAGACCAACATTCACACATTATATGAAAATTAACTCACATATTTAGGTGATTTCGACAACATGTTTTGTCATTTTTCGTCATATGATAAAAACATAAACAGCATATAACGCTTAAAAGCAAACTGATTTGAATAAACCGTTACCAAGTCCTCTCAGCACAAAAAGACTTTGAAAAGACAAAAAAAAGATTCTCCAATATTCTCCCGCTTGTCCAGAATTTCACGTATTAGGAATTAAGCCTCATATAGAGATGAACAGACACTTCCTACGTAGTCGAACAATCCTCCAGCCCTTCTAGAAAAGATAAGATGAGTATGATTTAAGTTGATCTCTTCTGGAAGTACAGTGAGCCCAGGATATAAGAGAGTTGTTGGGAGTGAAGAAAAAGTCTCTTATATCGGGGGAAAATTACACGTAAAGTTTAGAAATATCTTATATTCGAGTGTATTAAAGCCGGGGTACACTATATTAATGTTTCTCTGGAGTTTTCCAAATACCCTAAAATGAATTCGATCTTTTCCCAGATCCCACCCAGAAGTTGCGGGCTACCCGCTCCGCACGCGGCGGAAGCAGCTGCAATGCCAGCACCTTTGTATTGCACCAGAACTCCACGCAGAGGGTAGAGCATTTGTCCCTGAGTCCACAGTGTCACGGTGACCTGGTTGCCTCGGGACATGACCTGCACCGGCTCGCTGAGGTCACCGCAGTCAATGAACAACACGCCCTGCTGGTCGCTGATGCGCAGAAAGTCGCGACAAGATCCACTACTGAGCCGGCCTACAGGACGACAACGAACAAGTAGTTGAAATATCGATCAGACCAGATTTACATAGAAGAAAACAGCGGGAATCTTGATGTTTAACGCGCGAGAACACTGCTTTTTAATGTATGAATAAGCTATATTTT
>OU696592.1:1960625-1965625 GCA_916048095.2 Sacculina carcini | reverse complement strand
AAGAGAATAAAAATACAAATACAAATACACACCCACACATATATATTGCAAGTAAGGCACATTGCAAGGGTGGACATGAAGAAGTGAGCGTTTGCGAAACATGCAGGAACATTTGCAATGCAAAACATGGTCACAACACAGGCAACAAAATCAATGAGGTGAACAAATAAAATTAAGAATGCATATATATAGAATACAGCGAGCCATTACACAAATATTATGAACAAAAGCACAAGGCGAAAATGTGAAGCAATTTACGAATATTATATTATTTCTAAAAATAATATTCTATCAACATTTTTAAAAAGCAAATAACAAATAAATGGAAGCATAGGGGATTCAGCGAGTTATGAATTAGTGCATTAAAAACAGAACGGTTAGCTGAAATGTGAGTGTGACCGTGTACGTGTATGAATGTATTCAACACAATATTTAGGTGCATTAAATAAGCCACTCAGAGTGTTGGACATATAGGTTGTGAGGGGGTGAACAGAGGGGTTGTATTCCGGGTGCAGGATTAAGAGAGATGCCAAATGGCTGATTCATAAACTAACATTGAACTCATACAAACTTATATTAAGTGAACTTTGAAAATAGTTTCCATTTTTCTGATAAATTTTCCCATTTGCGTACTTCATCAGATGAGTATTACTTTATATTTATGCAAATAAACACGCACAAAAATGGTTAGCGGATTGACGGCGGCGGGCGACAAAGTTCACGCTGTCCTTGGGCGCCAAGTTTTAAAGATCTGTCATTGGTCAAAAAGTAGAACTAGAGAGGTATCAAGAGAAATTGAGAGAGAGAGTAATAATGTGCGAATGTGGCAATGTACGGATAGTACACCTGGTACGCACGAGTAGGCAATGTACATGATGCCCGGTCTCCAGGTGTTGGGACGATCTCTGCGCAAGTGGTAATTACAGGTGCTTTTACCAGCACACCTGACAAACACACACACACACACACAAACACACACACACACAAACACACACTGCATGAAAACAGACATATATCACAACATCCAAAACAAGATAATTTTGTTTTGTGTGAAATATCAAATATAGTTTGAATGTTCATGTAATATAGATTGGTACACTAATTGCGCATATACATGTATAGAATTTAGGTAAAAATGGCACTGCTAAAAATGGTACAGGAATTTTTTATTGACATACATTAAAACGTAAAGGGCATACAGAAACATTGTTCAGACATGATAAGAAAGATTGAAATTTTATGTTGTGACCAAGTCCACATACCATTTGATCAAGGGTTCTTCTTTCATTTTGTGTATAATATTTGCATAAATTCTTCAGTCGTTGTAAAATAGCCAACCTAATACGAATTCATCAAACACTAATGCTTCAGTTTTTGACATTTTCTCGGCTACTTGGAGACAAACTAACACGAGAATTTAAGAAACTCTATAAACACATTTTCTCAGCATTAAAACTTGAATATACCATGTATTTTGAATATAATGTATTTTTGTAAACTTATGACTCTATTGTAAACTCTATTTATGTATGTAAACTTGAATATAATGTATTTTTGTGCCTTTTTCCCTACTTCTTGCCTTGTGCCATTTTTACCGTGACATTTCTACCTGTGGCATTTTTACCGTTCCCCAAGAGTATACTTGTGAAATATAACCGATTGAGAAGCGCACGTAGCATTGGCAATTCTGACAAAATCGGATGAGAACATTATTCAATATATATACTTTTGCAATATTATTATTTAATATTTAATATGTCGGATTCTTTATTGTACTCGCACGACCATGATCGTTGATCGAAGAAGCCAAAATGAGATCCGGATCAGAGTTGCAACACATAAACATGGCATATAAGCAAAAATGCAATACAAAATGCAAACAAAATAGTATTATCAAAAATAAAATATTTCAACTATCGCGTAGCAAGAGCCATATATTTATCAGACAGGCCGATCAATAACTATCATCCGGGAACACACACACACACACACACACACACACACACAAACACACACACACACACACACACACACACACACACAAACACACACACAAGCAAATATACACGCGCGCGCATAAACACAGCTCTTGCATTGCAGGAGGAAACAAAGCGAACTCGCCCGGACAAGTTCAAGGACGTATTGATCGCTTTGAATCAGCGTGTATGCATGTATGTGTGTGTGTGTGTTTTGCAAAAAGCCACATGCGCTCATCATCCGAGCTAGCGTTGAATCAACTGCGAAGGTCATCTAGGTCAGCAGTCACGTGTCAAACAAACTCAAGGCACCTCCGCACCAAGCAAATTCAACCACCAAACACACAAACGCATGGTGTTTGTGCGATTTGGAAAATTGAAAAATCGACTTGTTAAAATTGTTATCTATAACGTCCACCCAACGCTAGACACCAGGGTTGTGTTGCGCGCTTGTGTTTTGAAATACACCAGGCGTTCAAACTGTGAAAGGAAGAAAACAGTGTGATACATGGTTTAAACTTGAAAATTAACATTAAACATCAAACAATTAATGGACAACATAAGAATATATACTCACAATTTCTTGTGTTGCTCGGTTTTCAATTGAATTCATAACATACAAGTCTTCCAGGTTCATGAGTCCAAGCTTCTAGGTGCATAACTCGTCCATACACAACAACAATATGGCTGCCAAAGCCAACGAAGCAGTAAAAACAAGAGCTTTAAATAAAATGACAATTTCAAAAATATAATATACCAATATTTCAACCAAATTGTCAATAATTTGGTTGAAAAAAGATACAGTTTAAAGAAAATCAGTTTAAAGAAAATCATTCTAATTAATTTAAACAAAATGAATGATTAACCGCAAACACGCGAGTATTTTTATTCCTCAACAACAAATCGCCACGCAGAGGCTAACATTATCTATCCGATTTGAAAAATTGATATATAATTTACGATTTTTCAATTGAAATTGAATTCTTTGTTTCAATTGAAATTGAATTATTTGTTTCAATTGAAATTGAATTCTTTGTTTCAATTGAAATTGAATTCTTTGTTTCAATTGAAATTGAATCGATTTTTCAATTGAATTGAAATATTTTTAAATTATTGAATAATTTATATTTCAATTGAAAGTCACTCATTAAAAATTTATCAATAAATTCGGAAAGTCTATTGAGTTGCCACTACGAACCTCATTAATCATATTTATTATAATTATAACCTACCTATACAAATTTATTTACTATCGTAATGAAATAGAGTCAATATATTACCGTTGATCATAAAAGGAGGAATTGGAAGAGCGTCGACGCTAATTTCATGAACAAAAACAACACTGGGATTCACAGTATGAAATTCTACCTGGGGATCAGTAAAGGTTAAAGGTTGAAGGCCTAAGTGACAGCTGCTACACGGGAAGAAGCCGAAGCTTATGAACACACAGGTGTGTCCCGTGCAGTTCACTGCCACCGCAGAACCTTAGCAAGCCTTATGCGAGGACAAGAGAGATACACTAAATTCAAGGTGATTTCCCACGCTCCAGCACCGCCCACCGCCCGAGGCATCTACCTGGAGATCATCAATGACCTCGCCACACAAGGATAACTTGTGAAGTCGTGGGATCGTTCCTTTCTGGACATTGTTCTTAACGTGCTCGCCAGTTCAGCTCGGACTCCCATTTGTTTCTGGTCATTTGCGAATGTCAAACCACCTAGATCCTGGGTCGGGTGACTTTTGTGGGCGTTACCCCAATATTGTTTGTGGTGAAATGAATTTTCCCCACTTATTTTAATGTCCCAAGGCAAGTTCCTTTACCTCATATATTTGAGTGTTGCAAGGTTTTAAGGTAGGGCAGATCCTGAATGAAGTAAGTGCTAATACCGAAAGGATCTGGTGCCATTTGGAGCTTTCAACATAGAAAACAATTAGTATTTGAAGTTCCCCAAAGCGACACATCCACAGTATACATGCTGCTCGCGCTAGGGAGATCAGTTGCGTATAATCACCGCACTTCCTCCGCCAATGTGAATTGCTAGTAAAAACACGCATACTAGTCGAATCAAGTAGATGCATGCCTTCACTCCACCACAATCACAAATACCAACACCTGGACAACTATGCTGAAGTCTAAAACAGCATCCAATCATGATTCAATACGGATGAATCAGTCTCAACAATCATATTTCATTGTTTCTATAGTTTCACAAATCGTGCGATCCTACATATCCCCAAAATTTCTATTTCAGCCCCATCAGGGGTAATTTATCCTCGTTTCCCAACCTCAGATCTATATTGTTCTGCTTTGCACATAAACACATTTCAATGTGCGTTCATCGACACAGCACACTGCGCTAAAATGTTTTTCATCAAAAAAACCACCGACATCACAAAAAACAGGGCCTCACACACAATCACGCGTCGATTACATTCCTCGAATACATATATAGATGTGACTGAATGTGTGTGCATGTGTGTGTGTGTGTGTGTGTGTGTGTGTGTGTGTGTGTGTGTGTGTGTCAGTGTGTGTGAATGTTCGCAGGACGCCCGATGACCTATTAGTCAGAGTTCAACCAAGACGTTGTATCGTCGAGAAAGCTGGATTTATTGCCTCTGTCAAATACTAATACACACACGCGCACACAGACATACACACTGTCACACATACACACACTGACATACACTGACACACACACACACTGACATAAACAGACACTTACACACTGGCATACACAGAGATACTGACATACACACACAGAGACACTGACACACACACACATACACACCCATACAAATACAGGCACACACACATACATACAGGCTGACACATACACACACACACAGACACAAACACTGACACACACATCGATTGAGCAAATAAGGTCATTGGTGACATATGCCAATGTGTACATTTATGTGTGTGTATGTGTGTGTGTCCTCATGAATCAGACCTTATTATTGGTGATGGCTCATTACATACATACATAGTCATCTCGTGTCACGTAGTGCAACAGCTGTTGT
>OU696592.1:1948125-1953125 GCA_916048095.2 Sacculina carcini | reverse complement strand
TCCCCACTTGGCAAGCCCCTTCATTTCCCATCAGTGGGGAATTTCCCACAGGCTACGGTTCCCACAGGTTGACGCTAAATGTGTAAGGATTCAAGAACATTAGATTGAGAAAATTTGATTTAACGAATTTCTTCCAGTCCCTCGCCTCCTGCAAAGGCAGCACATTACATTAGAACGCTAAACCTAACCTAACCTGAATTCTATGAAAAATATAGAAACGTTTATGTGCGTTTTATATAGATTAGCGTTTTTAATGTTCTTGGATCCTTAAACATTTAGCCTAGACCACGGTTGAGGCATAGAGCACCAGTGCAATGGGAGATCTTTGTGCCAGGATTTTTTGTGTGGTGGGAGGTTGAACGAAAGGGGGCTAAGGGAAAAGATATACGCTTACATACACACACACTCATACACATACACAAACACACACACACACACACACACACACACACACACACACACACACATACACTCATAAGCAAACATTCTCAAACTCGAAAGTTGTGACCCCAAGTAGCGCGTACATACACACATACATACACATATACACATACATACATACATTTATGTATATATATATACACGTACACACGCACTTGAACCTGCTCCATTTGAAACGACATACGCACATACATACACATACACTTAGACAATATGTGACTTGAGGCAACATACACACAAAGACACACATACATATACACACACACAAACACGTGAATACAAATACAAACACATTGGATATAGAATCGTGTACACTTACACTTGGGTTACACTTGAGTGCAGACAAATATACAAACAAATATACGACAATTTCCATGGGGAAAACATGCGCAAGTGTCAAAAACATAATCCCCAATCAACCTGTATACTGACAATCCAAGCATAAAAGTAAATATGTATGTATGTGCGTGTGCACGTGTATGTCTTTGTAAGTGTATATACGTGTACCTGTATGTATGTGTACGTGTATGTATGGGTGTGTGTATACGTATTTGTGTGTATGTGAGAGTGTATGGGTATATGCAAGTGAATTCAACAAGAGCTACGCACACATTCGTGTCATAAATATGCAATGAGTTTACCAGTGAACAAAATACTAAAACACACACACACACACACACATACACACACATGCAAATGCGCATTGATCTATAAATATTGATTAGACTGGACCGGATATCCGGTTGGAAGCAGCGCGGAAGCCATATTCTCTCTGTCTATGTGTGTGTTTGCGTGTGTGTGTTCGTTTCTTATCATTATTAATTACAGGCAAATCCAGTAGCATGGGAAGAGTGCAAGCACTATTACCACCCTAAGGTGGCCCCATGTACCGGAAGCGCCCAAGAGATTCAGAGAGAAAGAGAGTTCGAAGAGAAAAAAGTCTAGAAAGAGAGTTGGAAAGAAAATAATAAATAAAAAACAATAAATAATAAACAATCATCCGATAACAATCCATAATGTCACTCCGCCCACGTTCTTCAATAAATAATAACAATCAACAATAAATATGTGATTCAGAAAATAACAGCCATCAATAAATAAGAATAATTATTAATAAATAAGTAATAAATAACAATCAAGAACAATACATATGATTCAATAAGAAACATCCAGCAATAAACTTCTGAACAATATATTATAATAAACTTCTGAACGTGAATTGAACGTGTACAATATAGGCGTATCAAAAGGCGTGAAAAAAGGAAGAATGTGCACGAATTGCAATAAACTATATTGCATGGAGCATATAATTAGGCTATTTTTTACCATCGAAAAAAGTATAATTAAATACTGAATAAACGTGTTTAAATCAATATAAACGAATATACAGGCTGGAGTAGAACGTGTAAATTCAAGAAAAACATCTGGGAATTTGCGAATGCACTTGGGAATGCATAGTTTGTGAAATTTGTAAATGGAGTTTTTTCGCATCTGTTTTATCGCATCGTTTGGCAGCGACGCTATGTGTGTGTGTGCGCGTGTGTGTGTGTGTGTGTGTGTTCGTATGTCTGTCTGCAAATGTAGGTGGTGGTACCACGTGTTGATAATTTAAGTGGAACAGACGACGAAGCGATAAAAACATACACACACACACACGCACACACACACACACACACATACACATACACACACACACACACACACACACCTGCCTACACAGTGCCAAATATAACAGCTGCTCAGACAGAGGTGAGGAGCAGAACGGTGCGAATTAGAAAGAGAACGGCAAAGACACGGACCATCAGAGAATGAGAGAGAGAGAGTGTGTGTGTGTGAGAGTTAGATGGAGAGAGAGTGTGTGTGAGAAGAACACAGATAGACAAATTGAAACTGATACGACACAACAGGAACGACATTAGCAAAAAACAGCAGCCACAACCAACACACAGAAAGAGAGAGAGAGAGAGAGTAGAAGAGCAGAAGTGCACAGAGAGAAAAGAAGAGCAGACGTGCACAGAGAGAGAGAGAGGGCCTACAAGGAGCACACGGCAAGAATCGAAGATAAGACTGAACAATGCGTGAAAGATGAGAAATTCAATTGATTTAAGTGATGATTAGCGAGTTAGTTGCAAAAAAATGGACTACAAAAAATTAATGAACTACACCAGGAGCAGAAGCAGAGGGGGGTTAGTTGGGTGATAACCACGATGATACCCCACGTTAACCCTAAAATCAAGTAAGCCTCGTAGTGAGTTTTCAGCGTACTCACATACATACAGGAGTGTCGTGGGATCTTTTGAGGGTGCCGCAAAAATTCAGGGGAAAAAGTGCTTATATTTGTATTATAATAACATTTTTTTAATAGCATGATCAGTGCGAAGAACATTTTCAGATCTATGTATAAGGTGTTGTTACACCGATGCAAAATGTCTAAATGAAATAAGATATAATACAAACAACACAAATTTTAAATATGTATTTCCTTATAAGGGTGCCGGGAACTTATGAAATGTTTGCCAAGGCTGTCGCAAACTAGAAAAGGTTGGGAACCACTGTAATAGAGTTTCACAGTGGTTCAGGCTTGGTTCAGGCAAATAAAAATGGCTTGCTATGCCAATGAAACACAACACAAGTGAAATTCAGCCGCAGTAGTGATATATAATGAACGCTTGCAATAATGTGCAATAATTTGGCTGATATGCAAATCCGACAATTATGCTACAATCATAGAAGGAAAAATAGCAGGAACAGGAAAAACGAAAATGATAATGATTTAAGATATAATTTGATAATATAAAAATACACACAATGGTGCGATGACTGAAAACATGGTAAAAAAGTGTATAATATAATATAGTGTATAAGTTCAACTTATTTAAAAATAGTTCCTGAAATTATGACATTAAAATAATTCTATACAAATCAAGCATCCCATACACACACACACACACACGCACACACACATACACACACACGCACACGCACACACAAACACACACACATGCACACGTACACACATGCAGACACTAACAAATAAAAATATGTATCATATTGAATGTAAAATATAACAGAAAACAATTAACAGATGCACATACATGCGAATATGTATGTGTGTGTGTGTGCACACGTGTGTATCAATGCGCGCATGTGTGTGTGTGTGTGTGTGTGTGTGTGTGTGTGTGTGTGTGTGTGTGTGTGTGTGTGTGTGCATGTCATACATCGGTCTTCATCAATGTCACGTGTGCGTGTGCGTGAAGCGACACACAGACACACACACATACATACACATACAGTGCTTCTGAGAACAGTATATGTATGAATCTGAATGAATGAGGCGTACACACACACACACACACACACACACACACACATACGGACATACAAACGAATACAGCTGAATAGACAACCATACATCTCACGTGCTACGCGTTATTAGCAGTGCGTATGACACATGCATTTATGCAAAACGACAACTGTATGCGTGTCTGTCTGCGCAGTGTGCATGTCATGTGGGACACGCTGGGTAAATCTTCTCGGTCAAGCATCTGTTAACTAAATAACTAAATAATGTTGTTATATCAAGGTTTATAGTAATTTGAGAAATGATTATTGTTTTGCATCCGCATTTATGTTATTATTTGGAAAATGTAAAGTTTGCAACAACCCAAGACCAAGATCCCTAGCAATTTTCGCTTTCGTCTCGTTGCAAAGCAGAGCAAGCAGATGAACGATAAGTTCAACAATTCAAGACAAACTGGTCCCGCAAGGATTCGTGCAACAAACACACAGAGATGCAGGCAACATTTGAAAGAGCAATGACCTCAAGAGAAGAATAACAGCAAGCTGATGTCATCCTCCTCGCTAGGAAATTGGCGAGGAGTTAGAACAACCAACCAGAGAGGGAAAGACGAGAGAGAAGAAATAATATCATAATCTGCTCATAATGATACCACCGCTCCAACGCAGAATTCGAATCTAAAAACACTTCATATTTAAATATCTATCATTTTTATGAGACTTTATTCGGGAGAAAATGACTATAAACAGAATCGACACAATGTCAAATTGAGATTAATTGAAGTGGAGTACACACTGAACCCTGACTCAATTGCAAGATGCAATCGTTCCGATGCGAAATGCAACAATGGCTGCAAAATTGCAAACTGAGATCCCAATGACCCCTTGCACTTGGCTGGAACTTCAATTTGGACGTATTTGACATTCACCACACAAAGTGGAGTCGTGAGGGTACGAATCGAATTGGTCTATGACCGAATCCAATCGTATCCAAGCTGACCTTTGCACGGTGACACAAGAGAAAGAGAATCTCAGAGTGAGAGAGAAAGAGAAAAGGAGGACAAATTTCAAACGAAACCAACTAGTAGCATGTTGTCGCAAAGTGTCAATCAAAAATTATACTCTCAGCTAGTCATCCTGGTTCTCAACACACACAAACACACACAAACACACACAAACACACGCGCGCGCACACACACAGACACACACACGCTTTTGTGTCACTTCAGAACAAGGTAAAAATCAATTAGACACGCACCAAA
>OU696592.1:1893125-1943125 GCA_916048095.2 Sacculina carcini | reverse complement strand
CACACATACACAAACGCACATACACATACATACACACATACATACAAACACACACATATATATACACGTACATACACACATACATACAAACACACACACACACACATTAACACATACATTTAATGCTATTATCATCATTACTATTTAAATAGAAAATAGTCTAGTTCCACTGTTTTTCTTTAGTTTTAGTCTTTGTATATATTTTTAGTTTTAGTAAGCCAGGACGACTAATTTTTATTGCAATCACTGATCGTTTGCTTTAGCGCTGCAATATCGACTGCAACAAAGTCACACACAGACACACACATACAAACACACACACACACATACAAACACACACACACACACATACAAACACATACACACATACACACACACAAATGCACATATAATAGAAATTACAATAAATAACGAAATGGCAATACAAAATGGCAATATGTTGAATCATATTGGATTTATTATTAAATTTAAAGAATCAAAACATCAAGTTGTTTTGTATGGATCGCCTGCTAAAAATATTTGTGAACAGATATTTAATGTAAAATATTAGCAATAAAGTAATCAAATAAATACATATGTAGATAATTATTTTAAGTGAATTAAATTGTGCTGAGGTCACCACTCACCCGACACGCTCGTGTCATTGACCTGACCCGAACAGGTCACCAAGAGAGAGCAGAAAATAACAGCAGCCTGAAAACGCGGCAAAACCGACGCACCAGTCATTGTTGTCAGTGTGGACAGTGACCATATTTGGTCGCTGACCTCACACTGACCTCACGCTGACAACGAGATGTGTGTAGCAACAACATAACACACACACACACACAAGCACAAAACACGTCAGCCCACAGCCCGCGAAACAAACACCAACACGCACGGAAGAACACTGATTGAAAATGAACAGGAGGAGCTGATATAAGTCGAGCGAGAAATCGTGTTTGCACCGACGATCAACACTAGCGCCCTCTATATTAACAAAAACAATAACAGCGTGTACTTGCTATAATATATAATTGTTGCTAATTTGCTAACATAAAATGATTTATTAATATATGTAGCTTTTATCCGATACACATTGTATTTATAATCTATTTATTTATTTATTCTCAATTTAAATTTGTAATTTGTTGTCAAACAATTTGCTGTAGCGCACTGGCGTGCAAAATTTGTAGGTTGGAGACCAACATTTGTGCGACAGACAGAATATGCCACAAACAAAACTCCAAAAGCACACACACACATTGACACACATTAACACACATTGACACACATTAACACACATTTACACACACACACAGACACACACACACACACACACTTAGAGAACACCGGAGTCCCGAATTCATCAACGACGTGTCACTCAACCAGCGTCGTCTAGACCAGTGGTTCTCAACCTTTTTCTTGCCGTCGCCCCCTTAAAAACAATGTGAGTCCTTGTGGCCCCCCAGAAGCCGTCAGTGGTCCCCTAGAAGTCCCTGTGGCTCTCATACACACATGGATCGTCGCGACGCGATTTCTCCAAAGGATTAGCTCATGTACGCTGGTGACTATTTCCACCCACCACCAAAACAACGCCACAACCGGAACACACTATTGACATTTACAACATCAACAATAATAATATAAACTATTAAATTGTTTCAACAAATGTTTGGTGGACCGTGAGAAAATATGGTGGTCCCCCATTTTTAAAATCTCGTCCTATGTCCCCTCAAAAAATTCCCGTCGACTCCAAGGGGGCCATATGGCCCACGTTGAGAAACACTGGCCTAGACAAACCAGCATCGACCTGTCGTTATCAGCGCTTGCTGTGCCAGTCGAACCTGCCAGTTGGACGTGTCAGACTTCTCGCTGCCGCAGCTCGGCACAGCGGTGCCTGGTTGTTGTTGTTGTTGTTGACGTTCCTCAGGTTGTCTGGCCGAGCAACCTCGATCTGGTGCCTGGTTGTCCGCTTTTCCGGTGGCTAGCCTGGCTATGCTGCTGTCTGACGATGCTGTTAGGATCGGCGTGCCGCTCCAACAAAATTAGGACATCACAGCCTGTCTTGTCACCGTGATCCTGGTCGTTCGCCACGCCACCGCGCCTTGAATGGCGTGGTTTTTCGGAGTTTGTCATCGGCCGGACTTGTATCCGTCCTGGAACCCCGAGGACTGGACCGAGGCGATGAAAGACGTCCAGATGGCATTACCTGCTTCCCTTTCGAGAGAGGTCGGATGCTGTGCTGTAATGCGACGTGCAGCAGCACATTCAGCAGGTCACACACCTGGTTGAGTGTGCTTTGAGTCCGGGAGCTGCCGCTCAAGCGGCCCAGGAGCGCACACGCAGAAAATACGCCGCTCTCAGCCGTCAGTACGAATTCGTCCCTCTCGCTGTAGAAACGACAGGAGTTGTTGGGGCCGCATTCAGCAAGTTGCTGACGGCGCTCGGTCGTCGGATGAGGGAACGATCGGGCGAGGCACGGGAGACCGCCTGGCTGCGACAGCGTGTGAGCCTGGCGGTGGAACGCGACAATACTGTTGCTGTTTGTTTGTAATGTTTTTTTCATGTTCATGTTCATGTCTGTTTGTTTGCTATATAACAAATTATGTGAGTATAAAGAACACACACACACACAAAGACCTATCAAATAGATTGAATCAGTAGGAATGCATATACACTGAGCACTGACAGATCCAGAAGGCAGACTCGGGGGGATGAAGACCCCCCTAAAATGTTTCTGTCAACTTCTCATAACTAAGAGGCTCACTAAAAGAGGTAAAGAAAAATGTCTTTCCGTAGAATTTGTTGATATAAGCATTATCGCAAATCATATTCGCACATTATTGTGTATGCTTGTGTAAATGTGTGTATATATAATTGAAAAATTTCTCAAGTCATGACCTTCACACGCTACCTAGTCACTCATACATAATTCAGCGCCCCTACAAAATTGCAATCTGAATCCGCCAATGAATTTGAGCAAGAAAACTGTATGAATCGCTAACACAACAAATTCATAAGTGGCGGTGCTAGAATTTTTTCTCGTGAAGCTGAGCAAAATACGGAGTCAGGGCGAAACATATCGAACATAACTACACTGGAAACGTTCATGGTAAGCATTTTTTGGGGAGGGGAACTTCGGGGTGGTTGACACATTTTTGTGATGGTTTCAACCCCTCCAAGTGCACCCTTGGCGCTGCCACTGGCATCAAAACACTACACAAAACACAAGATATATAATGTGCATAGATGAGCCGGCAAAACAGAAACAACCAATTTGTTTTCGAAATCTAATTTCTAAACCAATTTATTAAATATGTGTGTTCATATATAAATACCTTCCGCGTTCGCAGCGTTTCATAAGCCGCCAAAGCTGAAGCATTCAACTGTAAATCTCCGTGTAAATTCTTGAAAAACAATAGATTTAATTCACACGATAATGTGTGTGTGTGTGTGTGTGTGTCAGTGGGTGTGTGGGAATTTGTGTTGGATTTGTGTAGACCCCACCCAAACGTCTTTCTGCAAGTGTGTGTGCATGGATGCACGCGCTTATGTGTGTGTGTGTGTGTGTGTGTGTGTGTGTGTGTGTGTGTGTGTGTGTGTATGTGTGTGTGTGTGTGTGTGTGTGTGTTGTTCAGTGTGTACAAACACACAGAGGACTTGTGCATTGTGCAAGTTGAGCGCACATACATTTGTTGTATCCTAAACGGCTGTCCAAGGTATTTGCATTATCTAGCTGTAGAAGTTTGTTCTTTTAAAATTATTTGTTGCATAGCCTGGGGTGGCCATACGCACCAAGAGCGTAGACATTGGGGGAATGAGGGTATATATACTCCCCGACAAACTGGCTGGGGTATGGATTTGCAATTATACTCCCCGATAATTTTGCTGAATTCACATCATTGGGTATATGACCATCAAAATCAACGTAGCAAAAAGTAACAATACACGACAAGTGTGTGTGTGTTTGTGTACACTCAATTTCATGCAATATATTTTTCATTGAGGTGTGTTGTAATTGAATAAGCCGAAAATGGTCCTATGAGGGTCTCATACAATTGACCAACTGAGTCAACTTTGAACACTAATGATGGCTGTCATCCCCCGAGCCTCGACACAAATCTACGCCTTTGGTCATACGTCCTCTTTTAACCGGAAATTTCCTCTTTTTTCGGGCCCGGTCTGTACGGATTCTGTTTATCAAAAACTTCTCACGTCCGGGGTCTCAAACATTTGGCCTAAATATGTCAACTGAAACATTTGACCTATAAAATGGTCATATATTTAGTAAAAAAGGTCACTGTTTTCGCGCGCGCGCAACGCGCTAACACAAAATTATCCTCTTTTTTGGATTCAGAATATGGTCATCCTAGCCTGTCTCAGTAGGCAGCAGACGTGGGCGTTCGCGGTATAACCTGGTGTTCATTTGCATATGCGACCGTGTACGTTACAGATGACGATGGCGTTGTTCATGCTTGTGTGCATACTGTCGATGTTATGCCGGGCCGAAGCAACTCCGCTGTACGAGCCTTGGTCCACACCAACATCTCATTTGAGCACCCAACTAGAATCCCCACCACTCAGTACCACTCAACTCGGAGCCGATCCAGAAGTGAAGTCCACTTTGTATGACACAACACCACCGATAACATCGTCCGGAGGTAATTCAAATCTTATGCATCAATCGCGTATCACCTCCAGTACGTCTACGCAGAGCTACAAGTCTGGTGATACAAGGCGCGGGGGAATCGAAGAAACGTTTCGCAATCCACGTTCATATTCACCCTCGCGCTCATCCACACCTGAGGTGTCGTCTGAAGGCGCAGACTACCGAACATCACTCCGATCTGGCGGCGACTGGGCCGATACAGACCAGCCAAGCATCCCCGCAAGTGCATCAACTGTTTCATTCACACACAGAGATGATGGTGATCAAATAAAAGCGACAACATCTGCGGACAGCGAGACGAGGAAGAGGACCAAGGAGCAAGAAGTACTCGAAAACAAGTGGGCGGACATGATTTTCCGAGGAGTCGAACCACGCTGGAACTTGGGCCACTGGGTGATCTATCTGGCGGAGATGCCTATCAAGGCGACGTTCAATTTGGTGGCCGGCGTTCTCGACGGAATGATCAGAGCGTTCACACACGGATACGTCTAGTGTGTGCTCCGCAAATGTCAACAACAGTATATGCAGAACATATGAGGTGTGACTAAATGAAATAATCGCAGAAGAGGCTAGCTTTATATAGTTGTCAAATCGGCAATAAATGCCATCAAATGTTGCATCCAAGTATCGTTGTGTTTCCATCAACTTCATTTGAGGACCACAAATAAATCCAAGTGAAAACTGTCTTCAATTGTGTGAAAATATATCTCTATATATGCTTGCAATTAATGTTATGATCAAAACAAAATGAACCCGTCTGGGCTCATCAACCGACTCGAAGGGACCGATAAAAATTTCCGCAATCTGGAGGTGTACGCCGTAGCATTGCTAATCAAACTTTTTTTACCTTTTTATTGTTTTGGTAGGCTGCAGTTGGCAGGGGGGACGAATTTCATCTATGTTAAACACATTATTAGTCTCCGATGCTATAGTAATTGGAATTGTCAATGTTATACTAAGGCAGCGTTTCTCAACCTTTGATAACTCGTGGCCCCCCTCAGCAAGTGGCTAACACTTGTGGCCCCTGCCCTTTAAAAAAGCAGATTTTGTTTTGAATTGTTTATTCAGTCACTCAAATTATACATCAATGTAGGAATCTTTGCTGAACAATATAATCAATGGAACACTTGCTGTTGGGCTCGTGTGACGAGACCTCTTATGTCCGGCTCCGTCTTGGACACAGCAGGGCGAATATCGTTACCAACATCAAGACGGTTTCTGGACTTCGTTTTTAATGGTCGCCATGTCAGAAAATCCAGATTCACAAAGGTAAATTGTGGCGAATTGAGCGTGCATTTCGGATGCTTTCTTGCTAAGTAGTGGATATGCATCCTGAACAGATAACCAGAAGCTGGAGAGGTCTTCTCTGTTACTGAAGGCGAGCTTCATTGCTTTTGAGACCTTTAACTCTGCAAGCTCCTCTGCTTCGTCTTCAGTAGGTTCAACTTCAGTGTTGAATGGGTCTCTGTGCCATGGAACATCCGATGGAACACCGTCGAAATAAGATTTGAACTCAACGGAGAGAATGTCGAGATGCCCAATTATGCATTCTTTGATGCCGACGGGAAATTCAATCCTCTACGTCTGCAGATGCTCGTCCAAGAAAGGAAACGAGGCTGTGGATCCAGCCCTGATTCGTGCCTGCCAGACTCCCATTCGAGCAGACAGTCCGGCAAGCTTGTCTTGAACGTCACTGACTGTCACATCACGGCCTTGTAAAGACTGGTTCATTTCGTTGAGTCGGCCGAATATATCGGCCAGGTAGGCTAGCACCACGACGAACTCTTCATAGTCAAAGTGGACACGGAGATTATTTTCGTTCTCTCGCAAGACAATTTATTTCTTTCACCGGAGTTCATAAAACCGAGAGAGGCATGTTCCCCTCGATAGCCAACGAACTTTAGTGTAACACAGAAGTACCACATGTTGCGCTCCCATTTCGTTGGTCAGAAGTTGGAAGAGCCGATGATGTTTCGCCTTCGCACGAATGAAGTTGATTACTTCGACCGCAAAATTACCTCCATTCCTTTACTTCCATTCCTTACTTCCATTCCATTACTTCCAACAAACGCAGCGGTAGAGTTTTTGACGCAAGAGCACATCGGTGTAGTGAACAGTGGGAAGATGTCACGTGGGGCCATTCATTCTTCATAAGCGTGACGAACCCTCCTTTGACGCCAATCATCGCTGGGGCACCATCAGTACAAATGTACTTGAAATTCTGCCAGCTGAGTCCATTCGCTTCAAAAAAAGAGTCCACGATGGCTTTGACATTCTTTGCTGTCGTTGTGGTTGACAAAGTATTGCAGAATAAGAACTCTTCCTTCACCTTTCTTTCTTTCTCGTAGCGAGCAAAGGCGATCAACTGGCTCTCCAAAGCGGTGTCGGTAGACTCATCAAGTTGAAGGCTAACCTGGAGCGTACTTTGCTTGATTTCACAGCAAATTTGGCGGCCAGATCAGCGGCCATGTCATCAATCCGTCGGCGGATCTTGTCATTGGAGAGCGAAACTTGCTGGATTTTCTTTTTTGCCTCTGGTCCGATCATCAGTTCCACCATTTTCTCTGTACATGGCTTGATAAGCTCCTCAGCAATAGTGTGTGGCTTCTTGCACTTCACAATTCGGTATGCCACTTCGTAGCTGGATTGAAGAGCAGGTTTTTCTTCTGGCCTGAATCCAAATTTTGGAAGTGTCGCTTCACGGTCGTACCGTGCTCGTTTCGTAGACAGGGCATCAATATTATCATATTTCCTTTGGGGATGAACCTTGTCGCGATGGTTTGAAAGTTTGGAAGGACGTAGTGATGCATTTGACATCACCACTGAGCAATGCAGACATTGTGCGCAGTCCACACCGTCTCGAATGACCTTCGTAAATCCAAACTTGACGTAGCTTTCGTTCCATTTTCGAAACTTCGACATCTGAAAAACAACAATAACACGACACTCGACAACAATCACACTACAGTTTGAAAAATGTTCTTTCAAAACAAAACAAAAATAACAATCGTAGACAAAATTGACTTGTTACGATTTTTCTTGCTGTGGTGCACTGAAGCATACCATAATATAAATGTGAAGTGAACATGTATTAGTGTGAAAATATTATATCTAAAAACTTAGCGAAATATACGGAAAACCAATACGTCATGAGAACACGCAACTTTTCTTCCTCTGTCCAGTCCAGTGGGATACTGGCGCCAAGGAACGTGGCCGTGCCATGGTAGTGATAGCGCATGCGCACAACAGACACTGTTAGATATTCCCTCCTTCCTAAAACTCTTCCCTTATGATCGTGGTTTCACCACTTTGTGCACTCCAGGCCTTTGCATTCTGAATTACATTTTTGGATGTCAGCTCGTGGCCCCCGGTTGTGAAACGCTGTACTAAGGTCTAAATTCCTGTATGATTCCTGTGCCAGACTTTCACTAAACTGGCGAGGCGAGGACCTAATTTGCCTATGCCTTATAATATGCCTGTGTGTTTGTCTATGCCTATAACCGGCCCTAATAAGTCGCTCGTCTCTAGCAATCAGCTTGCAACAGTCAGCTGTTGTCAGTCGACTAGCTGGAGTCAATGTATGCCATACATGCTCTATTTTAGGATCACACAGAACCCGGTTGGCTATTTGGAGGTGTGCTGTATGAGTGGAGACCAATAGATGATCCCGCTATTTGGAGGTTTCCGCTATTCGGAGGTATAAAATCCGCTATTTGGAGGTGTAATTAACACGTATTTCATAGGATTTGATCGGCACCAAGGAAGTATTCCGCTATATGTAGGGTTCACTGTAAACACTTATTGATTTCCCCATATTTACTATAAACAATCACGAATACCTCTGGGGATTGCCGTCTTTTAATAACTATTCATATATATGTACATATGTGTAATATTAGTCCCTGCGGTCAGGGGAAAAGAATACTGTAGCCGTACCCGCTGCGTGTCGTGTAAGAGGCGACTAAAAGCAGACCCTCTGCTTCTTCCCTTACAGCAACTAATGTTAGGACCGGGGGGGGGGAATAATTCAGCAGAGTTGGTGCCCCCCTGTAACGGCAGCTGTCTTCTGTCGTATCCTTCTCCCGGAATGAAAAAGAAATTTGTTATATATATAGATTAACATAAATCAAAGTATATATTTAGTTGACGAATGTCTAAGCTATAACATCAGTGACACACACACACACACATACGCACACACGTCTCCAAAGAGAAAGACCTCGGAGTAATAGTTCACAGCAGCCTTTCACCAGAAAGTCACATTTCAAATATAGTTAAGAAAGCGAATAACAAGATAGCGAGAATAAAAGCAGCATTTTCGTACATTGATGAGGGGATACTAGCGAAATTGATTACATCCACCATTCGGCCAACATTGGAATACGCAGAAATTGTTTGGAGTTCACATTTACAAAAAACATATTAACAAAATGGAGAAGGTACAGAAATCAGCCACAAAATTTTTAGGAAGCATCAAACATTTGGCATATTTCGACAGACTAAAAAAGTTATGTTTGAAAACACTAGAAGAAAGGAGTGTGAGAGGGGATTTAATCTCAGTTTATAGATGTCTTACGGGGAAGGATAAAATGGAAAATCGGAAGATGTTTCAATTATCAAAATCTAATACGAATAATAGTTTTGGCCTACAAGAACGCAGGATTAAAAGGGACATCCAAAATATAGTTTCCCAAATAGAGCAGTAGATAGATGGAATAGGTTGCCAAGCGACGTAGTTCACCAGCCAACGACACAACTGTTTAAGAAGACATATGACAACTGGAAGGCGGGAGTCACGAGCCTCTGACTCATTCCTGCGAAGACAACTAGTAAGAACAACTAGTAAGAACACAACACACACGCACACACACACACACACACACACACACACACACACACACACACACACACACACACACACACACACACACACACACACACTGTAAGCCTCAATTAATCGGTAAGGTTATGTGATTGCTGGGTGAGATATGGGGGGGCTCAAACCCCGTCCTTTTTAGTTCCAGCATGTGTCATATCTATATTCCGTATATGACGGTCATTGAGCCCATATTGTGGTCCCAAATTCTACTCCATATTTTCCATGGTGGGCATAATAGTCAGAGTTAATTGAGGGTAAAAACTCAGTCTTTAAAAGTTTGAATTTATCCAAAAGAACACGCCGCATTATAGTATGAATTATGTCAATGTTAATAAAGTACAAATATGTGCAATAGTTTGATGAAAAACGTAAATTAACAAGTAAATGATATAAAAGGACGGATTCTTGTCGACATATTTTATATGCGGAACAAACAGAGAAATAGAAAAAATACTACCAGAGAAAACTTCAAATTTTGGGTGAGTTTATTGGATGACCGTACTACTAAAAAGCTAGTATTTCAGGCCTGAAAAGTTGGCATGGGCTTAATGACCAGCATCTACGATAATACCTATAATACTATATAATAATCTCTATAAGAATATATTCGGGTGTCATTCGAATATAGCTGGACTAACCACTGTGCGCCCACAGTCACAAACAAAAATCATTGGCTTTGCTTGGCTTGGCTTGGCATTGGATACGCGTCCCTTACCAAACACAAACACACACACACACACACACACACACACGCAAACACACACACACACACACACACACACACACACACACACTGCAGGGGCTGCAGTACGTTAGTAAGCGCTCATACACACACACACACAAACATGGATGCATAGCCTGCAATACGCAAACCTGCAACACACACACAGACACAGACACACCCATACACATAGTGAAGTACGGAAATGTATAGACTCTACAATGTACAGTATTTGTGTGTGTTTGTGTGTGTGTCTGCTTGTGTGTGTGTGTGTCTGCTTGTGTGTGTGTGTGTGTGTCTGCTTGTGTGTGTGTGTGTGTGTGTCTGCTTGTGTGTGTTTGTGTGTGTTTACGAAGAAGATACAGTAGAGTGTCTTGTGATTTATTCTAAGCTGTTGGTTGATTGTGGATCTGATATAAACATTGATGTGGTAGGGGTGCGCCTGTAAGGGCATACTACAGGAGAAAAAATCCAGAATGTTCAGCGCAACGGGCAAGGTGAGAAATAAATTTTCTACTGGAAATTGACAGCATAAATGAGATATAAAAATTATATCAAGAGAAAAACAAAGAAGGCTATTAAACGCACACACACACACACACACACACATACACACCAACACGCATACATTATTCCGTTTTCCTTGTATAAATTTGATAGATCCTAGATCTGCATACCTAGATTTGTGGGGTGTGTCCGTTTGTATGCCTGTGTTGTGTGTGTGTGTGTGTCCGTTTGTATGTCTGTGTTGTGTGTGTGTGTGTGTGTTTGTCTGCAATTGTGCACGTGTAATTGATACATATCATGTTGCGTTTGCAAGTGAAAAAGTTGGCGAAAAAAAAAAAAATAAGTTGATTATTTTAGAGACGAGAGTTGATGGAACGGTGCTTGGTGTTATCAAGGGCAGCACTTCGCCAAAAGCAACACAGATGCTGTAGTTTCAGTTATATATTACCATGCGTTAACAGTACATAACAACACATAACAATACCTCATAAAATCATGCACAATACAGAACATACAAGTGCAATATGCAGGTAATACAATCAATCAATATGCGCAGCTATACACACAAGTAATAATAGGCACAGCGGGCCACAGTGTACATACGCGCAGCGAGCAACAATTTTGCGTAAGTACAGTGCACACAGTGACAATAACGTTCGCGTTGCAAACGTGCAATATTTATATAAACTACAAAAAAGCAGAAATGGGCGAAACTCCCGGACAGAGGTTTAGTCACTCTCTGAAAATGGTCACGAGCTAATATCTAAAGCAATGCTAGTGATATTAGCCTTAGCGGGCGAACAACGAATGAGTGAGCAGAAGGAATACCCACTTCACTCTAGCGTTGTGCAATACCCGAGTGACAGAACACACCAAACTACCGAGACACAGAGAGTAGCTCTGCCAGACTCGAAATGTTCAGCGTATCTGCCTCGATGCAAAACACAGGTGCCTTTTTATACGTACACACATGACGTATAATCGCGTGGTTCTAGAACATTCTCGAACCGACGCGCATACCAAATATACGGTATGACTCCGCTCTGTGCTTGCAAACGCTGATGCGTGAGTGCGTGTGCAAATGTTAGTATTCACAGATAGCCTAAATTTAGCAACTAAATATAGCACCGGCCAAAGTTAGTCACTAGTCACACAGCATATAGCACTAAGCATCGAAACATGAATCACGCAAAATCACATAATTGATCAACGCAAATACGGTAACGCAAAGTTATTAAAATATTCATGTTACACCGAATCATGAAACATAGAATTACAAGAAAACATAAAACTATATAGAACTATAAGATAAAACTATATCTACACCACAATGCTCCCTAGAAATGAGAAATAAAAATCAAACACCGTGCACTCTTGGGCTTAATTATATCTCTATCTGGGCTGAATTATAAGGAAGGAGTTGTAGCGTAAAATTATCGCATAATACCGAAAAAAAACGAAATAAAATTTGACATAAAATTCAATTATTAATGCGTTTCAAATTTATAGGTGTTTGTTGAATCTGTCCTAGATGTTTATTCGATATTCTTATCCTCAAATATTTGTTTGATAGTCCTGTGTGTGTTTGTGTGTGTGTGTTTGTGTGCGTGTGCTTGTGCGTGCGTGTGAGCGTTTCTAATTCCGTTTCACCTGATGTTTTATGTTGGCTGCAGCTATGACACCCAGGTTTTTTACACTTGGTCTTATTCATATATTTCAATAACAGTAAGCTTTTTTATTGAGATGAAAGGTGATTGATAATCATCAATCGAGCTTGAATATTGATTATGTCTGTCTGTCTGTGTGTCTGTGTGTATGTGTCATTGTGATTGCAGATGTTGACAGTGTGCACGATGTTCTGTGTGCTGGCTGTAATGAGTCGACTTCAATGTTGCAAGGCTGTTTCGCACATCAGCGTGCAATCGGAGCGAGTGCAGCCGCAACACGAGAATGCAGTGTTGCGCCTCATTGCCGGGCTGTGGCACCGACATCGTCCCAAGTCGATAAGTTTCAACAATCGGCTTCTGTCACACGCCATGATGCAAAGACTTCAAAGAGTCTTGAATCTAGGTGACGGCTACAGATCGTTCAGGGAAAAGATGCTGAAACAGCCAGAGCGACAGAGTTGGGTGGGCAGACTGATGAGTGTATTGTACTGGCCTATTGGAGCGACGTTTGCATCTGCCCGCCGTGGAGCAGGCTGGCTCCTGGGATAAACAAGATCTGAGGAAGCAGGGATCCTCTTCTGGAGGTCCCTTCAAGAAGCCGAGGCGTCAGAGTTTGCTGATACATTGTGCCATAGTTGTCTCACCAACATGATTCACATATGACCCAGTAAAAACCACTTTAATGTTTTTGATCTCACGGAGAAGGGAAAAGTGAAGTATTAACTTCAATTAAACCGATTTACACGTTGACGGCTACCATTGAACTGAAACAACATGACTGATTTTTACTATTTGATAAAACGGCTAAATATATTTATACACGTTTTCATTCTATATCTATATCAATCAAGTGATTGATTCCTCGAAGAAAATGAAATTTGACGGAGAAAATGAAATGAAAACGGTATGATACAGTGGCGGCTCCAGTAATTTTCCGGCGAGGGACTAAGAAAAGACGTGAGGGCTTGCGAAACATGAGGACTTACACTCGAATATGTACATGATCACGATTTTAGGGGGAGGGGGCATAGGGGGGATTGACACGTTGGGGGGGGGGGGGGGGTTCAGCCTCTCCAAGCCACCCCTTGACATCACCAATGGTATGATGTAACCGATAAATTTTGATTGCAAGAGCGAGTGAAAAATGTTGTAAATCAAACTAGTTTTTGTATAATACATTTCAAGTCTAATTTTGACAGTCAAATTCAGCTCAAAATCAACTAGATGATAACAATAGAATATAATGCAAATTCATTTCCATTCCTCAAAATGCTCTAATTCCTCCATTCTGACAACAAGAACTCTCATACTTTCTACACTATTTTTTTTGCCACCGGCGTTAGATAGCAAATAATGTGTAATATATTCTTTTTGCTGTTTGTATACCCGCTATTTTCCCATATTTAATATCATTTGTGTCATTTTTACTCGCTCATTTATTTTCCCTCTATGAGCTATTACTCTTTTATCTTGTTAGCACCAGTTTTACTGTTTTACGCGCCTCTGCTTTACTTGGCGCTGTATCAAATACTTGTTTGTTTGTTTATGTTGCACTATTTGGTGAGATTGTTGGTCGTTTATGAGCCGCATCGCACGCAAATCTTCCTCTCAAAGAGATCACCGATTGATCTCCGCGATCTATCAAATGATCACTGACCATCATAATCTTCCAGTCAAATGATCACATTTTACATGATTTACATAAACTTGCTCTCAAAGCATCATTGATCTTCATCATCTCCCAGTCGTGATCTGCTAGCTGGTGATCTGCCAAACATACACACACACACACACACACACACACACACATACACACACACACAAACACAAATTAAGACAAACACAAAATAAGATACAAAAAGCGACGATAGGAAAAACACAGAATGGACAAAAAGAAAGAGAGAGAGAGAGAGAAGCAAGGAGAGAATAAATAAAACATTTGAGAGAGTGAGTGAGTGAGTGAGGGAGAGAGAGAGTGTGTGGTGAATACCTCGAGAACGGGAGCATGGCAGAAATATTCGTTGAGAAAGTCTGTATCGGTGAGATCGCACATGAGAACCACATTGATTTTGGTATTAACCTCCAACACTTGGCGAGCCATCTCGAGCAGCTTGAGTGTGTCTGGCGTGCGCTCGTGGGCCTGGTCAATAACAACGTTCATAACAGCATTGACACAGCTCAAAGAAAAGTACACTCAAACGTCGATATAAGAGCTGCTAGTTTTGGTGCAAAAAATTCCACCGCTTTGTCGATCTGATTGCGCCGATTATACGGATTGGATTGTGCATATTTTTAGCCTCGTGACACGCGAGGATAATACAGAATTTACGTGTTTGAGCAGTGAAATAAAGACAAATAAATACAACTTTTCACACAAATGATATAGTATATTTATATTTATACTTTGTTATAAATTAATATAGAAAGTAGAAACCTAAAAAATGGGGTCCAAGACCCATTGTGGGTCTTGGGTCTTGGGTCACCCATAATGGGCCCAGCTGATTATAAAGACTCATCGATGAGTCTTATATATCGATGCCTAACTGTGTATTGTATATACCGTGAAACCTCTAATTGAACGACATCTCTTATTAAACGTCACTTTGATTAATTCCTCTTGTTTGACAATAGCTCTGACTGACTGATTTTATTAGTGAATTTGTGATTAATTACAAGTAATCGCCCTGTATTCGAGACATTTGTTAATTAAATATGCATACATTATCTGGTTCTTTTTTCAATCATATAATTTACCATATCTTCTCAAAATTCTGACTAGCTAGTGGAAAAATAGAGACACGATGACAATATAACAAATGAACTGAACTCAGCGAAATTCTGCAGGCGGTATAATTGCTTATTCATACCAAACCAGTCAATTTCTCTGAGGTTATAAATATACCTTCCATACCATCCAGCATCTACGACCATGCACTGTGAGATCAATAATCTCATGATCACCTGATCAATTAGCAGGTGCGATACGCCGGCCAGGTACTGATTTCTGGCTAATTGTGCAAGTAGAACGTCGTGTGTGCAATATACAATGCCCCCGCGCTGTTGCAACAATGTGCAAGATTCTGGCACGTGCACACCCACCGACTCACCCAACTGACACACACACACACACACACGGACATACACAATCATTAGCCAATCATGCCAATTGGCCTGGTGGAAACGACGTTACATAAACTAATATCGAAACATTACAAAACACTACTGATATTAATATTGCTGACCAAATTACACTGATAAACACAAATTTACTATGCACTCACAAAACATTACATTACTAGCGAAATATCATAATTATATCAACACTCACAGCTTTGCCCATATTACGAGTACATTCTCTGACATTACATTAACTGATATTGCATTTTCTTGCATTACATTCTGACATTACATTCTTTGACATAACATTATCTGACATTACGTTTATGACACTACATTCTCTGGCAATATCTGGTATTACATTAGCTGATATTACATTACCTGGTGTTACAATATCTGGTATTACATTCTCCAACATTTCACACATTCAAGGTGCACTTTGTGCGTTGCATTCACATTATACATTCACACTACATCCATTATACATTCACACTACATCCATTATACATTCACACCACATTCATTATACATTCACACCACATTCATTAGACATTCACACTGCATTCATTAGACATTAACATTACATTCACATTATACATTCACACCACATTCATTATACATTCACATTACATTCATTAGACATTCACATTATACATCGCACTGACCGGTTCGCATCGTTGTCGCGCCACCCACGTGGCAGCACACGTGGCGGCCACGTGGCGCGGCTGCGTGACGAGCACGTTGCACGTGGCGCCACGTGCTTGTACCACGTGCGAATCGAACAGCACCTGAGGCAGTTGCGACGTTTTGCCGCTGTTTTCGGCCGCCTTAACAATGACAGCGCGACAGCGCGAGTGCTTGTTGTCTTGCTGACTGGAGAACAACTCAAGAATCTCCCTCCTGCCATAAAAGCATGCAGTAGATAATTATATATTGGGGTCTAATGTGGACGTACTGAATAGGTAATGGTGAAATAATGAGTAAATTGTTTGTAAATGTTGTTGTTTGTTTGTAAATTGTAAATATTATTATAATTATTATAAAGTAGTTTGTGGTCCCGCCAGTTGAACGGAAGAATATTCTTGAGAAAACTGTACAAAATATATGAGATTTTACAATGTGTATGTGTATATGTGTGTGTATTTGTCTATCTATATAAAAGCTGTTGCACAAATGCATGGGGTAGATCCTGGTGGTATGGGGGGTATAAGCCCCCCCGCTAAATTGACTCGGGGTATGAATACGCAATTATACCCCCGCGAATTATGTTGAACTAAGTTCATTGGGTATATTGTCATCAAAATCAGCATAGCAAAAAAGTAACACTACACGAAAACTGTAAAAAATTATACTTTACGCAATATACTTTTCATTGAGGAATGTTGTATTTGAATAGGTTGAAAATGGTTGAGGGTCTCAGGCAATTGACCAACTGAGTCAACTTTGAACACTAATGCATGATGGCTGTCATCCCCCCGAGCCTCGACACAAATCTACGTCCCTGAAAAAAATGTATGCACATTTTAACAGCTGATATCTTGATCAGTTATTTTTTCTTTATTTATGATCTATTATTTATTATTTCATGAAAACGATGTTGAAGAGCAAATAAAATTCATGAGCCAATTTCAGACGCGCAATCACCAACACGAATTAACATCACTACAACCAGAAATAAGTTCTCATCTACTTGAACTTAAACACGCCGTAACAACACCATACAATGACATTTTAAGAAGTGCACCTGTGCTGGTTGACGGGCAGTGCATGAGACGTGATCACATCATCATCTTGCGACACGCCCGAACGCACTCGACCTCGGAAACATTCCTGTTTGACCAGCGATTTGAGTAATGTCTTGGAGCGGGTGCGCACCGCGTCAGCGCTAGGCATTAGCAGACTGTGCCCCGTCATCACATCGACACGACTCTCTGATCACGCAACGCCCCACAATATACTCAGATATACACCAAATGATTTCAAGATGTAGATATTCATTCAAGTACATACAGGTAGGGCTAGCACACAGACATACACGTAGGCCGATCAAACACACGTAATAACACAAAATAAATTGTATCTTCCGTTGCCCGTGATAAAATGTAATTACCCCATTTTTTAATTTGATCCTATGGCCCCTCAACAATATCCCATTGACCACAAGGGGGGCATATGACCGACGTTGAGTTAGACTGTGTCGTGTCATTGAATACGGTGTTGTAATTTGATAATTTCCCGCGAGATCATTTGGTTCGCGACATCAAAATATCAATCCAAAATATCAATCCAAATGCGTTTATGTTCGTGACTTGCTGATATTTGGTGCAATAATTTGATTTACTGGAAATATCAGCACTATTACGGAAGAGTTGAAAAGTGGAAAAGTAAACAATTGGTTTAATAAGAAGTGGGGAGCCGAGAAAAAAAAGTTCCGCTCGAAAGAGAGGAGCAAAAATGAGGAAAAGAGGTTTTTCGTGAGAATAAGATGCATAACTTTAAATTGTCGGCAAATAAAATATTAAAACAGTTGATGAAATTAATCCATTCCCATTCAACATGGTTGATTTAGTTTAATAATAATAATAATAAATAATTCATACACACATACTTCATTAAACAACTGAACGAAAACATCAGACATCACAATACGAGATAAGACAACGACGTTAAAAGTTACGCAGCCGACAGGATTCGAACCTGTGCGGGGAGACCCCATTGGATTTCGAGTCCAACGCCTTAACCACTCGGCCACGACTGCGACAAGAACAAGGAGGATAATAATGTAATTTAATAGCGTCTGCATACGCACCTCAAATGTTTTTCCACATGCGCACAAATCTCGCTGCAAATTTGTGTAAAAATCAGGCCAATTTAGTTTGTAATAATTTCAACAATTATTTTCTCTGAAAGCAAAATACACTTTATTTACACGATGTTTTTTAAGAACTTTAACCACCAAGTAGTAACTTCAGCAGATAGTGAATTTACTTTCAAACTTATAAGGAAACGTACGTATAATTATCCATTTCGGATTGACAAAAAACAAATTTGTCCTGTTCTGTTCGACCTTTAATTCCCCACTGGTAACCCCATTTTCCACCACATTTTCACCACAACTCACATTTTCCACCACAAGACATGCAGCATATAAGTGAATTGTATTGGAATAATTATATGTAATTATGATTAATTATATGTAGCCCGGCGGAGCAGAATTTCATTGGGCGAATTCTACAATCCCACAGCCCCTGTCAACCCAGCAGTAAATGGTACCAGATATCATTCATGAGTTGTGCCATGCATTCTGGGGAGGTGGCCCTCTCTAATACGTCTTCTGTCCTTGTGGCGTCATAGCCTGGAGATGGTCGGTTCTGCGGTGGCAGCGAGCTGCACGGGACACACCTGTGTGTTCATAAGCTTCGGCTTCTTCCCGTGTAGCAGCTGCCACTTAGGCATTTAACCTTTTTATATATAATTGTATTTGCATAACAATTGTATAATTATACAAGACTATAAAAAGTCCCTCAATATCTTGACAAGCAAATATTTTTCATTCTTGTTCATAACTCATATAATGCATTTAAAGCCAGCAGGATATTTATGCACGAAATTAAACTGAATACCATCGCGCGGTCGAAATTGCAAACAAATAAGCGAATATGTTTGAAAACCACTGTGAAAACACACTCAACTCACCTGACAAGTGAAAATTTCCCGCGCAATCGTCTGAAGCGCGCGTGTGAGGAACAATTCGTTCTTCTAGGTTCTATTCAACACACACACACACACACACAAGCCAATTATAAAAATTGCCCATCAACATTTCGTCATTGAACTTAATTTCTACCTTGGGCTGCATTAAGAAGACTGGTGTTTGAAACGATCTTATTGTTTTCAGACTGTTGAAAATACTCTGAAAATAAACAAATAATATTAAGTAGATCACATTATGAAGTTTTTATGTGACAATTATATTTTTCATGCAAATAGTTGGCTAAAATTACTGAGATTCTGGTATTCAAGCAGACTTGTATTTGCACCATATTATTCAGATTACACGCACATCTGCTGAACAGGGCATGACAATATGGCCGCGTGTCGTATAAGAGGCGACTAAATGCGCAACCAAATATTTATTGTTGATTGTTAATATTTATTGAGGAACGTGGGCGGAGTGACATTATGAAGTGTTATCGGATTATGGTTTATTATTTATTGTTATTTATTTATTATTTTCTTTTCCAACTCTCTTTCTCTCTGAATCTTTAGGGCGCTTCCGGTACATGGGGCCACCTTAGGGTGGTAATAGTGCACTTGCACTCTTCTCATGCTACTGGACTTGCCTGTAATTCATAATTATAATAATAATCACAATCTCCCTTCTCTTCTGTGTGTTCCTCCGTTTTCTTTCGTGCCACATCGAAGAGAGAGAGAGAGGGCGAGAGATAATCCAGCAGGTTTGACACTGTCCTACGACTACACTTCCTATTTATCAGCTGAATTAATAGAAAACAACAACAAATTACACCGCACAACGCACACAAACCTTCGTCTTATCGTGCACAAAATCTGCCTGCAGACGAAATGTGTCATCAATGTGCACCGGAGACGTGTCAACATCGGCATGAGGCTGTGTTGCAGAGGCAGTGAGATCGGTGTTACTGCCGTCCTCCACTGTGGCAGAGGCGGTGGCAGGAGGGGTGTCAGAGGCGGTGTCAGAGGCGGTGTCAGTGGTGGTGGGCCGTTGGTCAGAGAGCCGATAGTGTTCGCCAGTAGTGACACAGACACAAAACACCGGATTTCCTTTGTCGTCCATCACTTTATGCCACAACAAATACCTGCACACACACACACACACATACACATACATGAAGACTCAACCAATGGAATAACTCGGGCCCAGTTTTGTGACCGAACATCCTCAGAAGCTCAGGAGTTTGCAGGACGAGACAACCCGATATATCTTAGATCCCTGCCATTAAGCCCATGCCACTTTTCAGGCCTGAAATACTAGGTTTTCAGTAGCACGATTCAATAAGCCCAGTCAAAATTGGACTATTTCTCCGGTAGTACATTTATATTGCTCTGTTTGTTTCACGTGTAAAATATGTCGACAAAAATCCGTCCTTTTCTATCATTTACGTGAAAATTTACGTTTTTCATCAAACTATTGCATATACTTGTACTTTATCAGCATTGACATAATTCATACTATAATGAGGCTTGTTGTTTTGGACAAATAAACCTTTGGCAGAATGCAAACTGCTAAACTTGTTACCCTGCGAAATAGCTCTGGCCATTACGTCTACCATGGAAAATAAGGAGTTAAATTTTGCATTGAAATAAACAAGAAGAGCATGCAGGCGACGCTGGCTCCATCTACCTGACATACTGTTCGTAGCAGAGTTTACGCGCCACTGCCTTACGCGCGGCCGTCGCCTCAAACTCGGGCACTTGGCCGCCCAGCCAGTTCACACACAGGCGCGCGCACCACAACACAGTAGGATGAGCAGCGTCGGCGGTGGCGCGAGATGTCTGCTGGCTGAACTGGACGGCGAAGAGCGGTAGTTGTGGCAGTCGAAGAGCAACCAGCTGATGTACATGGTGAATAAGCTGTGCCACGCTGCTGTAGCGTGCCAGAAGCGGCGCCAGGCGCGGCTCGACCGACGACGACTGCTCAGCGGTCAGCGAACGCACTCGCTCTGCCACAGACAGTCGGCAATACGGCGGCGCCGAGTCCTGATCACATGAACCTGGACGCACAGGGAAATGATATTGAATCAGACGACAAATCTAGCAATACATTTGCTACTTATAATATTTTTACTGATAAAATTCTTATAAATTATCGATGAAGGGCGATAATCAGATGGACGCAATAAGGTCTTGGACGCCAATTATTTGAGGTTTCTATTTAAAAATATGAGTGAAATTTGACTAAAAATCGACAATTTAAACATGTAAATAAATTGTTCTAAACATCAGCTTTTGTTTCAGTATTTCATTCATATTACATTAAGTTAAAGAATTGAAAATGAATATAAAATATACTATAAGATTCGTGAAAATAGTTGTATTTATTTTTCTTTATTTCAATGCTGGAACACGTAAATTCTGTATTATCCTCGCGTGCCACGAGGCTAAACAACGCACAATCCAATCCGTATAATCGGCGCAATCATATCGACAACGCGGTGGAATTTTTTGCACCAAAACTAGCGCCTTATAAATTTTGTGCGAGTGTGAATGCAACGAGTTTAGTCAATCTTCTGCAAGTTCTGGTCATTTTATTGCTGTTTGTAATTTAACATCATCTATATGTGTCCATATTTTGCCCTAATAAGCACCGCATGTCTCTTCTCTCGTTCACTCATCTCCTATTTTTCAATTTTTCATGTTTGTTCACACACACACACACACATGCTGTACTCACAAATACTGCTGATGGCACACAATTATCAGTGTTGAAAATTCTGCGTTATGCTCAAATGTTTCATCGGACAACGCATGATGTTTATATAGCTATATTTTGAAAACAAGTTGGTCAAAGACCGTCACATCTCAACCAACTCTTATGCCATTGTGTTTATTTTCTTATTTTATACTGTAGCATGTGTTGTGGACAATAAACCAGCACACACACACACACACACACACGTGAGTCGCATATGAGTCACACATCGCACATAAGCTACGAGAAACCCCACGTTGACCCCACATTAACCGCACAAGGTCCACATTAAGCAAGCAACACGTGCACACTTGCTGGTTGGACGCTGGTGGTCTGCACTGCACTGGCCGTTTTCACACAATAAGATCGCTGCGAGAAGACGAGCGGCAGCGGCGGCGTTGAAGCATTCAAAACACACATTCGACTGTTGAGCAGCAGACACGCTCGTGCAACCGCTCGTTGCAACATTGCACAAACGCCCGGCCGCGTGGCTCACACGACACAACGGCAAAATTGTGGCCACTGAAAACGCGACAGCCCGAATAAATATCAATCATAATGTACGCCGGGGAGCAAACGCACACATAATTGGAACACATGCATACACATACATATTTAACAAATAATTCACGATAATCAATATGGCTTTCAAAAAAGAAGAAATACGTCGCACGCTATATTTCACATGGTGAACGAAATAACAGAAGCTTTCGAAAGGAAAAATAAAATTGTGGGTGTATTCTTAGATTTAAAAAAGCATTCACCACAGTGAACCATTCAATATTGAAGAAAAAGTTATACTCATATGGTGTTCTCGGGATAGCAAATGAATGGATATCAAACTACTTGTCAAATAGAACACAATATGTGTCAATAGAAGGAAAAAATTCAAAACTGAAAATCACAGATTGTGGAGTACCGCAAGGCTCGGTGCTCGGCCCCATATTATTTATTTGGTATATTGATGATATTTTCAACATATCCAGTATTCCCAAGATTATTCTATTTGCGGATGATACCAATATATTTTATGAGGAAAAACATTATGATAAACTATATGATGTTATAAACACGAATATTGCTCTGATACATATATGGCTAGTCAGTAATAAATTGTCTATAAATACGGAGAAATCGACTTGCATGCGTTTTTCAATGAAGTCCGCCAACAGTAGAAATGAAATCAAAATTAATGACAAAGATAAAGGAAGCCGTCTCTACCAAGTTTCTAGGAATGATCGTGGACAATAAACTCAATTGAAAAGAACAAGTTAACAAGGTTAACTCTAACCTGAGCAGAATCAATTTTGTTCTAAGCAAAACTCGGTATATATTCGACACGATGACAAATAAACAAATATATGACCCTCTGTTCAAACCATACCTACAGTATGTGATTGAAGCATGGAGCAATACATATGTTTCCAATTCAAGAACCATCATACTTGCTCAGAAAAGAGTTATTAGACTAGTTTCTAACAAAAAATATCATGAGAACACGTCGCCTCTTTTCAAACAGCTGAAAATACTCAAGTTCCTCGATCTAGTCAAATACCCAACTCTGATAAAAATACACCAGACGTATAATATGAAATTGCCCAGCAATATGCAAGATGAATTTTCATTGAGTACGAGACAACGGAAAAAATTCACAATAGCATTTACACGCAAAAAAGCCAAAAATTTTAGTTTTTTCCACAACGTTGAAAAATTATGGAATCAATTATCGGAGTCACTGAAGAAAATACTAAATATGTCAGAATTAAAAAAACAACTGTACCGTCATTATATAAGACAATATTAAGTTGAGATTACCATTGACGGGTCCTTGTAGCGTGGTTGTTGTTGTTGCGAGGTTATATAATATTAGGCTTATTGTTATGTCGCTACAGCGCCGCATTGTAAACGTTATTACTTTAACTAGTGGATTGTGCATATTGCGGAGACCTGGTGACATTTGTTGGAGGTGGGCATAACCGAGTTTTGATCAGAGGTAACCTGCGTTTGATATTCATTCCTTGTTCTGATCTGGTGTGAATAATATCGGGAGTTGTTCAGAGTTGTGTTTCTCGCAGGACACTACAGTCATCACCGCCACCTTCTCGGATGAATCTTGTTTGTTTCCCTGTACATGTGTTTCTTGTATTGTTTAAATGTTCTTTTTGAGGCAGCACAAGCCCTTGAAGCTTCTTATGCCTCGCCAATCACAAAATTTTGTCAATATGTTTTCTGTTCCTTTCTGGATGGCAAAATATATTTGATTTGATACAACTCATACATAAACACATGTACACACATTTGGCACAACAAATACACTATTATTGGAAACAAGACAAATTCGATTCAAGCAGACTTAATGATAATAAAAACAATTCGCATCAAACGCTCGCTTGCAAAGGTAGATCACTCCAAAATTTACGATGATCAATTCCTGAGAGTAACACCTCATCCAAATACAACCTAAAAACCACCAACAACTTTGGAGCTCCCTGAGCTTGATTCAGTACGCAACGTACAGAAAACTTCGCTTTTTTATCCGAATTTACCAGCCTGTGTTGATATTCAAGTGCTTTAATAAATACACATTGTTCGCCAAAAAAGCACACAAGTGCACACCATTTGGCTCATGTGCGTCAGATCGCACTACCAAAATGTTTATTCACAGCAGCAGGCGAATTTAATATCTATGAGATTTTAAATTTAATTTTACGGATTTTATCTGATTAAAATATACGAACTTATAAATTTAAAATTACAATTGGATTCACGTGTACGAAGTTGGAAAACAGTTATACCGAAAAACACCTTATCAGACATTTGAAATGATTTATTGGCAACAATGGAATAATACGTAGAACGAGTGAAATCACTGACACGAACACAAGACACACACACACACACACACACTAATATGAATTCGCTGATATGAACCATCTGACTAACAGACACTCACTAGCGAACCAAGCCTTCTCGCGTTCTATAAAACCTCTCCCTACACAAACACACACACACACGCACATATTCATATTTCTTCCATGCATACCTCGCAACTGTTTATAGCCGCAGGGCTGGAGCGAAATCTGATTTGGCACAGGCAAGGTTACACACACAAAACACACACACATACATTTTTAAATACAAATTGGTTCACGCGGAAGCTAATATCGTGGAACGCTCTAGAACAAATTACGAGTATTTGACAGTCTAACAAACACACACTGACACACACACACACACACACACACAAATTGTTTAAATAGAAATGGGACGATTCATGTTGATGCTGGTGACAATTGTAATTGGGAGAATGTTTGAGAGAAATAAAAGAATAATTAATGAGCACAAAATGACAATATAAAAATACACGCAAACACAAAACGTGCACAATAAATTTGATCTTATGGTCGAACACAGCGCAAAAAGCGGTACAATCTAGCAAGGCGTGTGCGAACGCCAAAATAAGCTCTCCGCCAAATGCAAAACAATAAAAAATTATAAAAATTACACTCGTGATTCGATTGGAGAAAGTTAGCGAGACCAAGCTAAATTGGCGAGCAGAAATTTGGCAACCGAGCGCCAAAAAACGCCAATATAAAATGCCTGCCAAAAAGCGACGAGCAGAGCTGCCAGACAAAAAACAGAAATAAAAAAACGTCATGAAATTCTTCAAAAATAACTGCAAATTAATCACACACACACACACACAAAGACAGACAGACACACAGAATATGGCACAACGAGAAAATTTCGCTGAGAGTCGCAACACCTATCGACCAAGCAAAAACCTACACTTCGAACAAACACACACACACACACACACACACACACATTTACACACAATCAAGCATACACACACACTCACACAAACATACATAAATACACACCCAAATACACAAATAGATACACACACACACACACACACACATGCACACAACACACACACACACACATGCACACATGCCTGGCAACACTGATATTGTCAGCGTCGCTTGGTCGCCTTCTCGGCCAGTTTCTCGGCTTTTCGCAGCAGTTTTTCCTTCTCTTTCTTCTCTCGCTCGGCATAGCGTTTTTCTTTGTCGGTGAGCGCCCGCAGGTCCTTCAACTTTCTCTTCACCTGGCGGGTCGATGCGAATCAACACAAACAGCGTGAATATCGCAGACGCCGGCCATTAAGCCCGTGTTCTAATGCAAACTTCTAAATTGCATAATTTCCATGGTAGGCTTAATAGCAACAGCCATTTGAGGATGAAAAAATCAGCCTGCCAAAGTTTTATTTATCCAAAAAACAAGCTACATTGTAGTATGAATTATGCCAATGTTGATAAAGTACGAATATGTGCAATAGTTTGATGAAAAACGTCAATTAACACGTAAATGATAAAAAAGGACGGATTTTGTCGACATATTTTATAAGTAGATCAAACAGAGTAATTGAAAAATACTACCGGAAAAAAGTTAAAATTTGGGTGAGTTTATTGGATGACTAAAACGCACTAAAAACCTATTATTTCAGGCCTGAAAAGTGACATGGGCTTAATAACCGGCATCTATGATATGTAGTATGTTTATGAGTGCACACAGGTAATGACAGACAAGATTACAGGGAGAAACACACACACACACGTACACACACAGGCGTACACAGACAGACAGACACACACACAGACACACAGACAGACAAACAGACTCTGTTCTTATCGTCGCCGTCGAGTCCCAGTTGTTTGAAGTGGCGAGATTCGAGACATAACAGCTGTCTGCCTGCAATGCCGCTCAATATGAACCGCTCCACCACGGGCCTTCCAACGCCCAGCGCCAATAACCAACTACCCACCTGCAGTAATAGCCACCAAATACGATCAAGATCAATAGAATAATCATAATTATTATTATTATTATGAGTATAATAAAGATCAGTAGAGAGAATCAACTATACAAACACACACACACACACACACACATGCTGATACACACACACACACACATTGATACACACACAAACACTGATACACACACATTGATACACACACAAACACACACACATACACACACTGATACACACAAATACACATTGATACACACACAAACACTGATACACACACATTGATACACACACAAACACACACACTGATACACAAACACACATTGATACACACACAAACACACACACACAAACACTGATACACACACAAACACACACACACACACACAAACACTGATACACACACATTGATACACACACATTGATACACACACACACACACACACACACACACACACACACACACACACTGATACACAAACACACACACACACACAAACACACACTGATACACTGACACACTGTGTGTGTGTGTGTAATTCAGTGCATTAGTGTGTGTTATATCAACATTGCAACGAAAAGCACATATTATGTGATTGCAATAAACGCATTTATTATTATTATTATTATTATACACACAGACAGACACACACATGACAATAAACAAACAAACAAACACACACACACACAGAGTGACATACACACAAATACACACACAGAGACAGACACACACACACACACACACACACACACACACACACACACACACACACACACACACATGACAATAAACAAACAAACACACATCACACACTGACACACACAGAGACATACACACAAATACACACACTGACACACTGACACATGACAATAAACAAACAAACAAACACACATCAGACACACACACACACACAGAGTGACATACACACAAATACACACACAGAGACAGACACACACACACACACACACACATGACAATAAACAAACAAACACACATCACACACTGACACACACAGAGACAGACACACACACACACACATGACAATAAACAAACAAACAAACACACATCACACACACACACACACACACACACACACACACACACACACACACACACACACAGAGAGAGAGACATACACACAAATACACACACTGACAGACACACAGACATACACACACACACATGACAATAAACAAACAAACACACATCACACACACACAGAGACATACACACACACACACACACACACACACACACATACACACAGAGACAGACACACACTGACACACACAGAGACAGACACACTGAGACAGACACACTGACAGACACACTGACAGACACACTGACAGACACACTGACACACACACAGAGACAGACACACACAGACACACACACACACACACACACACACACACACACATACACACAAATACACACACTGACACACACAGAGACAGACACACACACACACAGAGACAGACATACACACACACACAGAGACAGACACACAAATACACAATTGACACACAAACATACACACACATACAGATACATACACACAAACATACACACACACACACAGAGACACACACATAGACATACACACACACCTGATCGGCGTTCCAGGCGAACACACTGTGTGCCGCAGAGTGACTGGCGGTATTCTCCGGCGACACGGGCGACATCTGACGAGACGGCGGAGAACTACAACTTTGCCGATCATCACCAGGTGGCGAATAAACACCGGCTGAGCGCGTGAACACACACATACATATTATATATGTATTATGTACTGTGTTTGTGTGTGTGTGTGTGTGTATGTTCGTGCGTGTGTGTGTATATCAGTGCGTGTGTGTGTGTGCGTGTGAGTGTGTGTGTCTGTGTCAGTGTCAGTGTGTAGGTGTTATTTATTATTATTGCGTTTATTACAATCCTTTTTTTCAAACAAAACGGCTTTTCAGTGCAAAATTACTATGCAAAGGATACATATATATATCTGTCTGTCTGTGTATGTATGCTTGAATATGAGGTGACATAATTGCGCTGGTTCATGGTTCGCTGGTTCAATGATCAGGGGCTTCAAACGCAAACGAAGCGATGGCTCATTTTTATGAAATAAAATGTCCCGCGGGCAGCAATAAAACGTTCAATTTCACCGTATAGAATGAATTCATATACAAAACTAATGGATTTGACTTCAAGAACCAGAACGGATGGTGTTCGAGTTCTGAATTATTCCTCACGTCGGGCGGGTTTAAATATGAGGCGGGATGAGTGAAAATATTTTGTCAAAATAAAATTAAAAATAATGAAATTTAGACCTTTTAATTGATTAAGGTTTTCATGAGTTTGCCTTATTTATTTTTAATTTGCAATATTTTTATGAATTGCTCCGCACAACGGGCGGGTTTTAATGCTATATATATATGCATAAAGAAGAAATTATCTGTCTGTCTGTGTATGTATGCTTGAATATGAGGTGACATAATTGCGCTGGTTCATGGTTCGCTGGTTCAATGATCAGGGGCTTCAAACGCAAACGAAGCGATGGCTCATTTTTATGAAATAAAAATGTCCCGCGGGCAGCAATAAAACGTTCAATTTCACCGTATAGAATGAATTCATTTACAAAACTAATGGATTTGACTTCAAGAACCAGAACGGATGGTGTTCGAGTTCTGAATTATTCCTCACGTCGGGCGGGTTTAAATATGAGGCGGGTTGAGTGAAAATATTTTGTCAAAATAAAATTAAAAATAATGAAATTTAGACCTTTTAAATGATTAAGGTTTTCATGAGTTTGCCTTATTTGTTTTTAATTTGCAATATATTTATGAATTGCTCCGCACAACGGGCGGGTTTTAATGCTAGTGTATATATATAGTCTCACCATCCACACACTCACACACAAACACAGTGTGTGTGTGTGTGTGTCAGTGTGTATGTTCGTGTGTATGTTCGTGTGTGTGTCCATATCAGTGCGTGTGTGTGTGCGTGTGTGTGTCTGTGTATGTCAGTGTGTATGTCAGTGTGTTTCTTGATATTCCTGCATACCGACTAGATACTTGATTCTGTGAATAAGAGGTTGTTGTTCAACCCTTTGCGTGTGTCATGTATGTATAGTGTGTGTGTATATGTGTGTGTGTATGTATTTATATACAAAATGTGTCCTTATTTGCGCATTTGACACAACTTGGGTGAATTGCGCGTTACAAATGTTTGAATGAATGCAAAAAGGAAATGAAAATTAACTGAATGACACATTGTATATTTATAAACCACTTAATGTTCGGTTATCTTTGCTGCAGATTGGCTATTGTACATTGTGTGTGTGTATGTGTGTGTGTACTTATATATTCTAATGATATTGAACTTATCTGTCTGTCTGTCTGTGTGTGGATGTCTGTTGATGATCAAGATGCATGTGTATTTATTTATTGAGGAACGTGGGCGGAGTGACATTATGGAGTGTTATCGGATGATGGTTTATTATTTATTGTTATTTATTAATTATTTTCTTTCCAACTCTCTTTCTAGACTTTTTTCTTTTCGAACTCTCTTTCTCTCTGAATCTTTTGGGCGCTTCCGGTACATGGGGCCACCTTAGGGTGGTAATAGTGCACTTGCAATCTTCCCATGCTACTGGATTTGCCTGTAATTAATAATAATAATAATAATAATAATAATTGCAGTGTTCGCGTTCTTGCCATTTCACCTTGTCTATTGACTGCTGAATAATGCCAATATTAAACACAAACGCCACCAAACAGATAACATCGGCGAATGGAAGCGCGCCCGAGGAAAGTGTCGCAGGCTACTACTCTACTCACCCAGCAGTGGTGAGTCAGTCAGTTGTTGAGTGTAGCAGGCGTCAAGTGAACGAGGACCAGTGGTTCCCAACCCGCCGCCGGCCGCTGTGTACTGACAATCACCAGCCATCATGTTGTCCTGATGTTGTTGTTGTTGATGATGATGTGGGAGCAGACCACCTCCACCTCCAACCACATCCGCCTCACTACAACACACAAACATACATACATACATGAGTTTCGGGTTGTACTGATTGTGAAGCCATTGTTCGACTCGCAGGTGTATTTGTCTTACTTGTTTGTGGCGATACACTTTACTCACGACTATGCGCGCAAGCTAACCTCTTTTTATATGATAATTTCCCCAAATCTGAAATAAAATTAGTCAATATTGTTGCACATCTTTTCCACTAAAGTTACGACTTCCTATGTTCATATACAAGGCGCCCAAACAAATTGACAATATTCCAATGCCAGCCGAATTATTGTCGCCATGAATTTTTAAATGTTTCAACGTTTAAATAAATGAAAACGCTTCTTATTTGAGCTATTGTTCTATAAGTCGAGTTTAACAGCTTGCCTATGTGACTTACAGAGGACAACGTGTTTAACAAAGTGATGAAACAGTGTTCATCTATACCATTTACAAGTCAATTTTACAAAACTGAAAATCAATTTTATAATTGTGAAAATCAAATTTACAAAAGTGAAAATCAATTTTATAATTGAGAAAATCAATTTTACAAAAGTGAAAATCAATTTTATAATTGAGAAAATCAATTTTACAAAAGTGAAAATCAATTTGATAATTGTGAAAATGAATTTTATAAAAGTGAAAGTTCAGTCTGCGAAATATGAATTTTGTGTTAAAATATAATTTAGAAATTGTTTTTATTTTTAATATGTATTCGATTGGATTGTTCATATGTTATTCAATATCCTAATTCATCTAGTTGAGGTAGAGGAAATGAACCACACCCTCACTGTCTCTCTTTCTCTCACTGTCTGTCCCAATTTGTGCCACCGAACTCCTTCATATATTTCTGGCTTCTACGCTAGTCTTGTGCAATCTATTCCAAATGTCTATTCGTATGAAAGAAAAACTATACTTGTAATGACATCTTTGCACTGTGTGTCTGCATGTGTGTCTGTATGTGTGTGTGTATGTGTGTGTGCATGTGTTGTGTGTTTGTGTGTGTGTGTGTGTGCATGTGTATGTGAGTGTGTGTGTGTTTGTGTGTGAGTGTGTGTGTGTAAGTGTATGTGAGTGTGTGTGTTCGTGATTGTTGTATGTGTATGACTCTTGTGCTTGAGTGTGTGTGTGTGTGTGTGTGTGTGTGTGTGCGTGTGTGTGTGTGTGTGTGTGTGTGTGTGTGTGTGAGCGCTTTTGAGACCCTCGGGTGAAAAGCGCGATATAAATGTCTTAATGTAATGTAATGTAATGTGTGTCTGCATGTGTGTGTCAGTGTGTGTGTCAGTGTGTGTGTGTGACATGCACCCAGACAGCGGTTGATCCTGTTCTCCGCGCAGGATAGCTGTTGGCTGATGTTGTCGTGCGAAATGCTGCTGATGTCGGGACATAAGTTCCTCCGACATGGCCTTCATCATACTCTGATGTCGCCGCTCATTCAACGGTGCAACACTGCACACACACACACACACACACATTAGGTAGATAATTGATAATTGATAATTAGGTAGATATTTATATAGCGCCCTACACCTAGAGGGTCTCCAGGGCGCTGCACACGCGCACACACACAAACGCACACACAGAAACACAAACACAGAAACACACACACAGTGGTGCCGCAGTGGTTTGGTGTCCACACGAAAAGCGTCTGGTAAAAAAAGTTGAAAAGATGCAAAGAATGGCCACCAGGCTTGTACCAGAGCTGAAAAGATTCAGTTATGAAGACAGGCTAAATACGTTGAAATTAGCGACGTTGAAAGACAGGAGGACACGGGGTGATTTCATTCATATTTTCAGGAACATGACAGAAACCACAGCTCAGCAGGAAATTGGACTGATAAAGCAGGATAAAGGAAGGGGACACGGCAAGAAGCTGAGAAAACCTCGGTGCAAAAAAGACATAAAGAAATACAGTTTTCCATTCAGGCGAATTGACGTTTGGAATAAATTACACAAGACAATCGTAAAGGCCAAAACTATAGGAGAGTTCAAACATAAATTGGATATTCAGTGAGAAAGAGACAGGACAGTCCGAGCGTAAGCTCATTTCCTCTACCACAACTAGGTAAGCACAGAGAAAGTGAAAGGTAGAAAGAAGAGAGGCGCACACACACACACACACACACACACACACACACACACACACACACACACACACACAGGTCTTATGCCCCAGCCCCCATGAAGACAATACTTGGTGCCTCCATTATAAATCAACCACAATTATAATAAAGGGCGGACTTTGGCAAAATGCAGTTACGAGCAGCCCCGTGGAGTTTGGGGGTGCTTGCCACAGCTCCGATTATAACCACGAATATGGATGAACAACCACAATAATACAACCACAGTAATAAAACAACCAAATTAACACGCGAAAAATATATCAAATGAAGTCTGTGTACATCTCACTATATCTGTGTGTGTGTGTGCGTGTATGTGTATGTGTGTGTGTCTGTGTGTATTTTTTGACACAACAAACAAATATATTTTCAAACGAGTACACATATTAACAACACTACAATACAATGGAGGCGGCGTTGCCACGAATGACGGCCAGGCTTATTCGCTGCCGAAGCCAGGCCGTCTCTCGCGGCTCCCCTGAACGTTCACTGATTCTTCCGCTCAGGAGCTTCACGAAGTCGTCCAGGGATGCCCCCATCACGCCGGTGGTCTCGATGGCCAGCGGCACGAAATCGTACCGCTGGTATGTGTATGTATATTTGTGTGTGTGTGTGTGTGTGTATGTTTGTGTGGGTTTGTGTGTGCGTGCATGTGTGTGTGTGTGAATGAGTGTGTGTGTGTGTGCCAGTGTGTGTGTATAAGTAGTGCACTCACATGGGTATGCCCAAAGGTTGTCCGGCCCCGGTATATCCCTGACTATGAACATCACTGACACCACCACTGACCGCCACTGACACAGTGTCCGCTGACAAGGCAGCAGTTGTGTGTGTGTCGTATATGAGCGGCGGGGAACACACTGCCACTACACACTCCTAACACACACACACACACACACACACGTTCAACACAAATAAATACATACACAATATATTCAAGATACACACTAGACATAATGGCGAAGCATAAGAGTAAAAAATATAAAACAAATATGTGATACTGAACTGTTTATATGCATATTACGACATAATACGACTATAATCTATTCTGATCGACTAATATAATATTGTGATCGTTGTATGTTTGTGAAAAGTTCTAATTGTGGTTCACCTGATTTTATTTCTATAATGTGATTATATTTTATAATGTTATTGATCATCTCTTTCACACACACTCTCTCTTTCTATGTGTGTTTATTGATGATCAAGTTGCATGCAAATTGCAATAATGCAATCTACAGCGTGCACCCTGTGGTGTCTTGTTTATCTTGTTCAATCGGATTAAGAGCTTCACAAACAATAGGACTGAGTGTATCATAACATGTTTTTTGATGTGATGTGTAATTATAAATAATAATAAATATATCAATTTCACGCTCACACCATATCATTACATATCTGGACAATATTGTTAGGTGAAAATGATATTTAATGTTTTCTTTGTTCGCTTGAAAATCACATTTTATGCGAGAAAAACTTTTGTTTATATCATAGCACAAAATTCCTTGAGCGAATCCTATAATCCCTGTCCACCCAGCAGTAAATGATGGTACCAGATATCAGTCATGTGTCGTGTCATGCATTATGGGGAGGTGGTCCTCTCTAATACGTCTTCCGTTCTTGTGGCGTCATAGCGTGAAGAGGGTCGTTTCTGCGGTGACAGCGAGCTGCACGGGGCACGCCTGTGTGTTCATAAGCTTCGGCTTCTTTCCGTGTAGCAGCTGTCACTTGAGGTATTTAACTGTTGATATAAACTCGCTGCTCACCTCATTGTTAGCATTATTGCTGGCAATCTGTTGATGTTGCAGTTGATGTTGGTGGCGTTTGAGAAGCGCATTGGAGGGCGGATGGCGGTGTGCCATGCGACCGCCGCCGCCACCTCGCGTCACCAGCTCTGCACGTGCACGCATCACTGACGAGTCCAGTAGCTGGTGCTGTGGCACGGCACGACTCAACTCCTCCTGAACATACACACACATACACACACACGCACACAATTATAACACCGATAATTCTGCTGAGTTCAGTTCATTGGGTATATTATCACCAACATCAGCATAGAAGCCAAATGATAATGCGCCAAAAATGCAAGAAATAATAAATATGTGAAGAATTATATTACGCAATACACTTTTCATTGGGGTATGTATGTTGTAATTAAATAGGCTGAAAATACTTTAGGGTCGCACGCAATTAACCAACTGAGTCAACTTTGAACAATAATGCATGATGGCTGTCATCCCCCCGAGCCTCGACACAAATCTACGCCGATGGTATATACACACACGCACACACAGGTATTGGTATGTTGTGAGTATCTATGTGTCTTTATGTGTTTGCTTTCAAAATATTTGTCTGTTTGCGCATTGTGTGTATGTGTGGGTATGTGTATCAAATGTGTGTATGTAATTGAATACGTGTTAGGTGTTGTATGGTAATATGTGCGTATACGCGTATGGAAGTTGTATATGCGTGCACTTTGTTTGCATATAGTTGTATGTTTGCGTATTGTTTCATGTGTATATGTGTATGAGAATATGTGTACGAATATGTATGGTAGACTGTGGTAGGTATGGTTATATGTTTGTTGTGTATCATTGTATATGAATAGTGTTTATATGTGATTGCGCGCGCATGTGTGTGTCTGTATGTACTTGTGTCTATATATAACCTGGCTTGATAGCATTATTTCCACCTGTACAAGTGAAATGTAAGCCTGTCTATGAGCATTACCTCGACGGGTCTTTTGGCAATTGTGATATTTATTGTTTGAACATTGTATATTTGTTTGTAGCAATAAATGGTTAAATACAAATACAAAACACACACAAACGCACATACACACATTTTGCCAAAGTCGGATATCTATTATAGTGTCTAAATGATCTCTAAATGGTGCTGTGTTTATCTATAATGCGGGTATAATATAATGATATAATGGGGGCGCCAATTATTACCTTCGACAATGGGGGCATAACACCTTGCATCGCCTCGGCACACAGAAACCAATAAGCCAAATAAAATAAAACACAAACTGGCGGCGAAATAGTGAAGCGCTAACAGAACTACAAATGACCGAATGAAGAAAATAACAGCAGTAAGAGAAGAAAGAGCATGAGAGTCACATGGATAGAGAGAGGGAGAGACCGAGTGAGCAGATGTGTTGTTGTCTGGCTGATCTGTTTCTCCGTCCGACAATTGAGAAGTGTCCGGTGGCGGTGTCAATGGTGGCGGCACAGCGCCCGACAAACCCGACTGTCATGACACACACACACACACACATACAAACACAGCTTGACGCTAAATGTGTTCAATGATTCAAGAACATTAGATTGAGAAAATTTGATTGAACGAATTTCTTCCAGTCCCTCGCCTCCTGCAAAGGCAGCACATTACATTAGAACGCTAAACCTAACCTAACCTAAATTCTATGAAAAATATAGAAACGTTTTTGTGCGTTTTTAATAAATCAGCGTTTATAATGTTGTTGAATCCTTACACATTTAGCCTAGACCTAAAAACACACACACACACACACAAACACAAACAAACAAATAGATATATCGTCATACGCTAGAAACACTAGACACATTTACAAATGGTTACACATTAAATATACGTTGAAATACACACACACACACACACACACAAACATATATATATATATACATTTACACACTAGGCCAGTGGTTCTCAAACTTTATTGGCAGCGATCCAATTTTTTGTGCAAATCAAGCATTACGACCCAAGCCTACAAATGTATGAATTGTCTATATATATTATGATTATGCCTGGAATCATACTTTGATTTAATCATGCTTGCTCGATCTGTTTCGATCCAATCAGGATTGTAATCATGACCAGGTTTAATACCTAAGAAGACTTGGTGACCCTACTTTGGCCATAAGAAGAAAACATGAGCATACACGCACACACATACATACACGAACATACATAAAACATAAATAGATGCCAAACACTCTGACACACACACACACACACACACAGAGAGAGAGAGACACACACACACACACGAACAAATACACACTCACACACAAACACACACACTTACTCGCACATACACATACACACACACACACACACACTTACTCGCACATACACAAACACACACACATACACAAACAGAGAGAGAGAGAGACACACACACACACACACACACACACACACTCACACATATACAAACACACATACACATATGCAAACACACAAACACGCACACGCACCTGATAGTGGTCGGTGGCTGTTAGGCCGGCGGGAGGAGGCGACACAGTGAGGTCTAGTGTTGATAGGCCCGTGACAGAGGCGGGCATGGTGACTGACAGACCGGCTTGTCGCTGTGTCTCGGCCAGTGTGTGTTGTAAGTGTCGCACTTGCTCACTGAGAGCCACCACCACTGATTGCTATCAGGTGGCGTCGATTACGTTGAGTACACAAACACACACACACACACAAATATGCAAACACACACACAGAAACAAATATATATATATATATATACACATATTACATTACATAACATTTATACACATTACATTTATATCGCGCTTTCCACGACGCAAATAACTGACAAGACTGACACACACACACAGAGACACAAGCACACACACATACACACACACACACACACACACACACACACAAACAAACATATATACACACACAGACAAATACACACACACACACAAACAAATATATATATACACACACACATAGGCATATATATACACACAGAGACAGATAGATAGATGATTTATTGACCACAGTGCACAAAATACAACACACAACACTTCAAAGCATACATACTCAAACGTACTGCAGTCCATACACACATACACTGCTGAGAGAAACTCCCTCATACGTTGATTCATACATATAAATTCAAAATATCATACACACACACACACACACACACAAATACACACACAAATACACACACACACGCACAAACAAATATACACACACAGTACAGTACAGTACAGTACAGTATTGCATTTATATGACGCTTTACACCAAAAGTCTCTAAAGCGCACACTCAAACACACACCTACACACAGACAGACAAACATAAACACATACTCACACACAAATACAAACATATACACAACACAAGGCGACATACAAGTACACACACAAACATACACAAACGTACATAAGCATAGACACGCACATACGTATAGATAATCTAAAACCTAGAACGGGAAAACGTTAAAGAGCGCAGGCTAAATACAGGGTAAATACGATACAATACGCAACACACACACACACACACACACACACACACACATATGATATTTCACTATCTTTCTGTGAGTGTTAGTGTGGTGGGTTTGTGTGTGTGCGTGTGTGTGTGGTGTAGAGGCGTGTTTTTTATGTTACAGTGTGCATATTTGTGTATGTTATGTTTTGCACAAAATTGCCAATTAATTGGAGTGCAATAAATGCTAATGAATGAACACAAACAAACACACACACACACACACATACATACACATTCATACATGAATGATTGGATACAAACGCGCGTATGTAAGTAAATATACATAGACATACATGAAAGCGCATTTATGCATGTATACAGTCCGACACACTACATACATCTAAAGCTACACATATCTACACACGCACATTTACAAACACTGACACATACACAGGCACCAAGGCTAAAGGCTAACGGGAAGAAGCCGAAGCTTATGAACACACAGGTGTGTCCCGTGCAGTTCGCTGTCACCGCAGAACCGACCCTCTCCACGCTATGACACCACAAGGACGTAAGACGTATTAGAGAGGACCACCTCCCCAGAATGCATGACACAACTCATGACTGATATCTGGTAACATCATTTACTGCTGGGTTGACAGGGACTGTTGGCTTATAGAATTTGCCCAAGAAATTCTGCTCCGCCGGGATTCGAACCACGGACCTAACGCTTGTGAGGCGGGTGTGCTACCCACTACACCACCAGATTCCAACAAAACACAAGCACGAATTGACAAGCACACACACAAACATACAAACACTCAGCCACACACACACACCTGTTGTGTGAGATAGACATCTCTTGCTAGCAGCGTGGCCTCGCGTCGCTGAAACTGGCGCACCAGCTGTTTGGCGCGCCGGTACTTGCTATCAAGCGTGGCCAGCTGCTGCTCGTGCTGCTGCCGCTGCTCGAGTAGCTGTTGGTCGCAGCTGTCACGAAGCTGTTGCAGGGCGCGCTCGTGTGCTATTTGAGCTTCGGCGGCCGTCGTTTCGGCACAGCTCAACTAAGGGGTGAGCATTGAGATAATTGTCAATGTTAATATATACACAAATATAATATATACAACAAGTACACGAACAGTGCACAGCACACACACACACACGCACAAACATACACACACACACACACACAAGCTTACACATATACAGCATTACACATGAAGACACAAAATAAGATTTCTTCTAAAAAAAGATCCACCAGATATGATCCAAATTATAGTAAATACACAGACACACACACACACACACGCACACAAACACATGCACACGCGCAAAGAAACACACACACACACAAACACATGCACACGCGCAAAGAAACACACACACACACAAACATAAACAAGCAAACATAAACAAACAAACATATACTCACACAGCCATACACACGCAAAGAAACACACATACATACACACACACAAACGGACATACACACGCAAAGAAACACACACACACACACACACACAAACAGACATACACACGCAAAGAAACACACACATACACATACACACACACAAACATAGACAAACACACACAAACACACATAGAGCCAAAGTTTTACCTGCGATTTGAGCTGGGATATTTCCGTTTGGCGGGCGACATTCTCCTGTTCACTCTGTTAACATCATCGACAAAAACACAACACACACACACACATCCTATTAATGATGGAGTTCTTCTGCCAGTGAAATGTACAAAATTCTTCGGAGTAATAATCGACGACAATTCAAATTTTAAGCATCATATAGATGCGACCTGTACCAAATTGTCCAAAATTATTGGGGTTATGTATAGGGTAAGACACCTTTTAACAGTTGAAGCCATGATTAGTATATACTACGGCCTTTTCTATCCTCATCTGATATATTGTGTTCCAATCTGGGCCTGTACCTGGCCATCCTTTTTACGTCGAGTCACCTTGGTCCAAAGAAAGTTCTTTCGCTGCATATTCTCCCTAAAAAAGTTTGATTCAATCACAGAAAAGGTTAACGAATTCAAGCTACTTAATTTCACTTCCATCCACAAACTATTCACCCTGTTACTAATCTTTCGTGACCTAAATAGAGGCAGCACGTTCCAAATAAGAACCAACGTCTCACATACACGCAGTAACAACATGGACATTACCTGTCCTGCGTTTAGAACAATATTGTTTAAAAATAGTCTTTTTTATTTTGGTCCGAATCTGTTGGTCTGAATAGTCTTCCTCATCGTCTGAAATCTCTTCCAGCTGCAAATAAATCACTGATCAAAAAGTATATAAAGAAATATTTGTTGGATTTACAGTGTACTCAGTGTCCTTAGGAGATTTAATTCGCAGTTTTGCTTGAGCGATTTCTGCTTATTGTGTGTGTGTGTGTGCTTCTGAAAATTGTGTTTCTACTTTTGGATGAATGATATATAATCCCACTTTGCATAGTATTGTCTTTTTCAATTGTCACATTGTCCAAAACCTTCATGTCTGCTATTGTACTAACTTTCATGTCCGCTAAGGAGCTCATGCTCGGCGGACATTTGTCACCTTGATTTGTTCTTATTTTCTGATTATTGTATTGCTTGTGTGTGACATTAAACTCACAATTTACAAAAAATTTACAAATTTACACACACACACACGTGAACACAACATCAACTTGAGACGAACAAGACCGCTCGAACTGCCGAAAATATCCACGGAAGCAGCTCGCAAACGTATAAACTATGAAGCGGCCAAAATTTTGTAATATATATATATTTGAACGATAAATGCTGTTATGTTTGTGTATGTGTATGTATGTATGTGTGTGTATGTATATACATGTATGTATGTGTGTATGTCTATATATGTATGTTAGTATAATGTATGTATATATATGTATGTTAGTATAATGTATGTATATATTGCAATGAAAAGCGCGTGCCCAGCGATTGCAATAAAGCATTGATTGATAAATTGATTGATACACACAAACAGACAGACATACAAGTACATTGTAGATTCGTTGAATCTCATTACAACAGCGATACGACACAGTACTAAATGGAAAATGCAGTCGTGTGTGTCGGATGTACAAAGCGACTTATGAATGCATAAAATCAGACACACATACAAACACACAAATAAAGATGTATTAAATTGAAGAAAGCTAGAATCAACAGTGTTTGTGTCTGTTATATTTAGACTTGCCAACATCACAATACTCATAATAATAATAATAAAAATAAAAATAATAAATCACATCCTCATAATTCTTGCCGTTACAAAGGCTGGTGAGATATTTATATTGTATATATAACTAAGTATTTGAACACAGCAGTGAATAGGGCTATGTTTGTGTGTAATTTAGCGGAGGCAAATTCTCTCACGGTCCTGGCTGAAACACGGCAGGTTCTGCCTCCACACACTAGTTATCTCACAATCAGTAACAATACACAGAAAACTACACGACTGTAGACGCACACGAGAAACCCGCCTTGAGACAATTGAGCTATATCTCATTGAGAAACGAACCAAACAGTTTCACCTCGCCTGGGAATCGAACCCTGGACCTCTCGTGCACAAAGCGTGTGGATTAGCCACTCGGCTAGTGTCAGTGTTTGTGTCAGTGTTTGTCAGCTTGTGTGTTGGTGTGTGTTTGTGTGTGTGTGTCAGTACGTCAGTGTGTAAGTGTGTCAGTGTCTGTTTGTGTCTGTGTACCAGTGTATGTGTGTGTGTCAGTGTGTGTTTGTGTCTGTGTGTGTGTGTGTGTACCAGTGTGTGTTGGTGTGTGTGTGTGTGTGTGTGTGTGTGACAGTATGTATTTGTGTGTTTGTGTGTGTGTGTCAGTATGTCAGTGTGTCAGTGTGTCAGTGTGTGTTTGTGTCTGTGTACCAGTTTGTGTGTGTGTGTGTGTCAGTGTGTCAGTCTGTCAGTGTGTGTTTGTGTCTGTGTGTGTGTGTGTGTGTGTCTCGCTAGGGAATCGAACCCTGGACCTCTCGTGAACAAAAGGCGTGTGTTTTAGCAGCTCAGCTAAGATGTACCTGTGTGAGTTTATCGCGCACCGCCGCCAGCTCAGTTGTGAGTGCCGCCAGAGCCACGACACCATTGGACGCGCCGCCATCAGTCGCCTCGTCACCGTTGCACACGCCACCACCATTATTGGCGCAGTCGCGAGAAGTGGCCTCCTGTTCAGCCACACAAAATAGAAAAGGTTAAAGGATACTCAAGTGACAGCTGCTACACGGGAAGAAGCCGAAGCTTATGAACACACAGGTGTGTCCCGTGCAGCTCGCTGCCACCGCAGAACCGACCCTCTCCACGCTATGACGTCACAAGGACGGAAGACGTATTAGAGAGGACCACCTCCCCAGAATGCATGGCACAACTCATGACTGATATCTGGTACCATTTACTGCTGGATGGACAGGAGCTGTTGGATTATAGAATTCGCCCAAAGTAATTCTGCTCCGCCGGGTTTCGAACTACGAGCCTCCCGCTTGTGAAGCGGATGTGCTACCCACTACACCAAAGAGTCCAACATAACCATGATGAGCACACAACACACAATACACAATAAACACAAACACACACACACACACATACAAACGTGACACCTGGTAATTTGCTACCTGCTAACTTGCTTACTAAATAACTAGGCAACGGGTACGTGACAAGGGGATGCCTGCTAATTGGACACCTGGTAACACCTGAGTACCTGGTTATACCAGTAAACACCTGTTAAGTGTAAATCTGGTAAATGGACACCTGGTAACACTACCTGGTAATTGTACTTGGTAACAGTACCTGGTAACAGTGCCTGGTAACAGTACCTGGTAATAGTACCTGGTAACACTACTTGGTAACAGTACCTGGTAACACTACTTGGTAACAGTACCTGGTAACACTACTTGGTAACAGTACCTGGTAACACTACTTGGTAACAGTACCTGGTAATATCACCTGGTAACACTACTTGGTAACAGTACCTGGTAACACTTCTTGGTAATAGTACCTGGTAATAGCACCTGGTAACACTACTTGGTAACAGTACCTGATAACACTACTTGGTAACAGTACCTGGTAACAGTACCTGGTAATATCACCTGGTAACAGTACCTGGTAATAGCACCTGGTAACACTACTTGGTAACAGTACCTGGTAATAGCACCTGGTAACACTACTTGGTAACAGTACCTGATAACACTACTTGGTAACAGTACCTGGTAACAGTACCTGGTAATATCACCTGGTAACAGTACCTGGTAATAGCACCTGGTAACACTACTTGGTAACAGTACCTGGTAAAACTACTTGGTAACAGTACCTGGTAACAGTACCTGGTAACAATGCCTGGTAACAGTACCTGGTAATAGCATCTGGTAACAGTACCTGGTAGGTGGGGGGGTCGCGGTGGGGCGGTGGGGGTGGTGGGGGCAGATCGGCTTGTAGAATAGTCTCTGTGACAGCGTTGTCGTGCGAGATATTGGCGGACGGCGGCGTCGCTGATGACGGACCCTGACACTGCTGTTGTTGTTGTTGTTGTTCGCGTTGTCTGTCTGCAGCCAGCGATTGACGAATCAACTGCGACACCTGACACACACACACACACACACACACACATGTGAATACACATGTACTTTGTACGGTTTAGAGCTTGTTGTAATTATTCCTGCTAATGTTCTCGTGTATAACCAAGATTTTCACTATTAGGTTGCTACATATGAGTATTTAGTTCTTGACATAGTATTGTTGTAGTATTGTTGCTAGTATTGTTGTAGTATTGTTGTAGTATTGTTGTAGTATTGTTGTAGTATTGTTGCTAGTATTGTTGTAGTATTGTTGCTAGTATTGTTGTAGTATTGTTGTAGTATTGTTGTAGTATTGTTGTAGTATTGTTGTAGTATTGTTGTAGTATTGTTGTAGTATTGTTGTAGTATTGTTGTAGTATTGTTGCTAGTATTGTTGCTAGTATTGTTGCTAGTATTGTTGTAGTATTGTTGCTAGTATTGTTGTAGTATTGTTGTAGTATTGTTGTAGTATTGTTGTAGTATTGTTGTAGTATTGTTGTAGTATTGTTGTAGTATTGTTGTAGTATTGTTGTAGTATTGTTGTAGTATTGTTGTAGTATTGTTGCTAGTATTGTTGTAGTATTGTTGTAGTATTGTTGTAGTATTGTTGTAGTATTGTTGTAGTATTGTTGCTAGTATTGTTGTAGTATTGTTGTAGTATTGTTGCTAGTATTGTTGCTAGTATTGTTGTAGTATTGTTGTAGTATTGTTGCTAGTATTGTTGTAGTATTGTTGTAGTATTGTTGTAGTATTGTTGTAGTATTGTTGTAGTATTGTTGTAGTATTGTTGCTAGTATTGTTGTAGTATTGTTGCTAGTATTGTTGTAGTATTGTTGTAGTATTGTTGTAGTATTGTTGCTAGTATTGTTGTAGTATTGTTGTAGTATTGTTGTAGTATTGTTGTAGTATTGTTGCTAGTATTGTTGCTAGTATTGTTGCTAGTATTGTTGTAGTATTGTTGTAGTATTGTTGTAGTATTGTTGTAGTATTGTTGTAGTATTGTTGTAGTATTGTTGTAGTATTGTTGTAGTATTGTTGTAGTATTGTTGTAGTATTGTTGTAGTATTGTTGCTAGTATTGTTGTAGTATTGTTGTAGTATTGTTGCTAGTATTGTTGCTAGTATTGTTGTAGTATTGTTGTAGTATTGTTGCTAGTATTGTTGTAGTATTGTTGCTAGTATTGTTGTAGTATTGTTGTAGTATTGTTGCTAGTATTGTTGTAGTATTGTTGTAGTATTGTTGTAGTATTGTTGTAGTATTGTTGCTAGTATTGTTGCTAGTATTGTTGTAGTATTGTTGTAGTATTGTTGTAGTATTGTTGTAGTATTGTTGTAGTATTGTTGTAGTATTGTTGTAGTATTGTTGCTAGTATTGTTGTAGTATTGTTGTAGTATTGTTGCTAGTATTGTTGCTAGTATTGTTGTAGTATTGTTGTAGTATTGTTGCTAGTATTGTTGTAGTATTGTTGTAGTATTGTTGTAGTATTGTTGTAGTATTGTTGTAGTATTGTTGTAGTATTGTTGCTAGTATTGTTGTAGTATTGTTGCTAGTATTGTTGTAGTATTGTTGTAGTATTGTTGTAGTATTGTTGCTAGTATTGTTGTAGTATTGTTGTAGTATTGTTGTAGTATTGTTGTAGTATTGTTGCTAGTATTGTTGTAGTATTGTTGTAGTATTGTTGTAGTATTGTTGTAGTATTGTTGCTGTATTGTCGCTTTTGTTGTAGTATTGTTGCTAAATTTGACATTACTGTTCATGCAATTTCATGTGAGAATTTTTGTTTGATATTCGTTGGTCAGGTAGCTGTGGCTCGACGAATTGATGCCTCTCACCACTGATATTGTTTATTGATGATGGAAAAAACAATTACTTTTATTGATTTAGTACACATTGATACATTTGAGCACATTGATATTATTGATGCTACTATTATTGTGTTAACAACAGATACCATTGTTTATTGATGATGAAAAAACAATTTGAAATTAACATCAATAAAACATTACCACACATGCACACACATTACAAATAGACAGATGAACATGGAATGCCACGACGTGCAAACTGTATGACTAACAGAGAGAGAGAGAGCAGGGGAGGAAGGAGAAAGGCAGAGACAGAGAGAGAGAGAGGAACCTCGCTGTTCTCCACGTCTTGTTCGCGTCCGATCTTGAAGTTGACGAAGGCGGCGGCGTTGCGCAGAACACTGGCGGCAAAAGCCTGTGTCACGCCAACCAAACACTGACCGTCCACTTCTAGTATCTGATCGCTCACCTGACACACACACATACACACACACATTTCATTTTTTTCATTTATTGAACATTTATAATGCGCCTTTACAATAGTTTCACAAATTCTCAAAAGCGCCACACACACACACACACACACCCACACACACACACACATTTGCAGACACAGGAGCACACAAACACACACACACAATCAGATTCCCACCAGCACACATGTGCACATATACATGCACACATACATATACACATACACAAGTAGACACACACACACACACACACACACATATATAAGCAGATTACTAATTAATTCAGATCAAATCACCAACATACAGCATGTACATACAGAAAAGACCAAGGAAAATGTGCTAACTAAATCTTGTGCATGTAATGAAAACACATGTGTACTGAACGAATGGCGTAGACACCAGATATGTCTAACACTACATCCAACATCCAACACTACACCTCACTGCACATTCAAACAACATCCAACACTGCATCTCACATCACATTCAAACAACATCCAACAATAAACCTCACATCACATCCAAACAACATCCAACAATAAATCTCGCTGCACATCCAAACAACATCCAACAATAAACCTAGCTGCACATCCAAATAACATCCAATTCGTGACAGTAGTCTAAACATTGTAAATTTCATATTAAACCTTGCATGCTACATTAGCTATGTAACAATTCAAGCAGACTCATTCAAGCACCGTAATCTCATAATCCCCACGACCTCAGCAGGTATGTTTTATTATCTGATTTAACACGTTTTTGCTATATGAACCATCCGTGAGTAATATTGAGATTTTTATTAATAAAAACGCTTTACACAGTGGATTGTTGATAAAATGAAACACGAATTTATTGAAATTTTTCACTGATTCCACTATTTATGAGAAATTAACCAAACTTAATTGAGAAAATTCAACTTAAAAACAAAATTTAATTGAGAAAACGGGGAATGGCGCCGTTCTTCTTTTTAATCTTCTTTTTTTTAACAAAAATAATAACACGAATAACATGGAATTTGATTTATTTAAATTAATTTTTTGGACACAATTTCAAAACCCATTCAACTAGGAAAAAAGGCAAAAAAATACAACTGAAAAATATGCATTGCAATTTGTGATTAAGCAAAAACAAAAGTATATTTTTACAGATAAACAAAAAAAATTGATGAAAAAACACATCAATGAAGAGCCGGGCCCACGAACCCAGCCAAAAATACCCAATTAAGATATTGTTATCGGCAACTAGATTACTGACTCACTAATCCACACCAATTGTCCTTAATCACTCACAATCAATTTCTTAGCGTTTAAAACAGGTCTTCTTAGCCGAGAGTGCAAGTCTGGTTCCTAAGTGATGCGAAGATTCCGGTGAGAAATAAAAAAGAAATATTTCACCTACGATTGATATTTACTCCTGAAAAAAAAACACTTTTTGCTAAAAAGTTAAATTTTTGCGAAAGAGATATATCTCTTTAAACATATTGAATAGGAATCATTTTGTTATTAAGTCGTTTGATTGTTCACATTTTTCATCATCACAACTAACAAGAAATCAGGACAGCGTGAAAAACCGACACAAAAGGTTGAGAACCACTGGACAGGTGAGCGTGCAGTTAATTCAAGCAGATTTCTCACCTGAATACGACCGTCTCTAGCGGCCGCTCCGCCAGGAGTCACCGTCTTCACGAAGATGCCGAGCTTCTCCAAACCCGCATCAGCTCCCACTCCCATACCGATAATACTAATGCCCAGACCGTCGGCATCCTTGCAAAATTGCACCTGCAACACGTGCATCTTCTCCACACCTGCACACACACATGCACATATGCAGACAGATACACACATGTAGACAGACACACATAAAGACATGAATACATACAAACAGACACACACACACACACATGGACACACACGCACACACAAACATATGAAGTGTAACATATAGAAAGAAAAAAGGGCGCATAATCAAATTTATTATTATTAATCACAGGTAAATACAGTAGCATGGGGGAAGAGTGCAAGTGCACTATTACCACCCTGCGGTGGCCTCATGTGTACTGGAAGCTAACCAAAAAGATGTCGAGAGAAAGATAGTTCAAAAAGGTAAATAATTCTACAGGGAAAGAAAGTTTGAAGCGTAAATAATAAATAAATAACAATAAACAATTCATCCGATAACATTGCATAATATCACTCCGCCCACACTGCGCAATAAATAACAACAATCAACAAATTTATAAATATGTAATTCAATAAATGAAACTCATACACACTCACACACGCGCACACAAACACACATATTTACATGTGCATTTTTCAATGTGAGATTCGGTTATAACAACTTAGAAAGATTGTACGGGATTTTGGGGTCTCATATACGGGAAACGCCCAAGACAATGTAGACAAATGGAGAAAATGACCTAAGTAATGGCTCATTACTAACCTCATTACTACCCAATGAAATGTCAGTGTTGGAGACATGCTTAAAATGCAGCAATTCTACGAAAAATCCGAAATACACATCATATATGAAAACTGAATAACATACTTGGGCAATTTTCGTCACATAATAAAAACATAAGACGCCAAGAATTATTACATACAATTCCCAACTCTATTAATGAATTAAGAGGATAACATGACATGACACAACACATGACACGACACATAACACATGACATGACACATGACATGACATGACATGACACACGACATGACACAACACAAGACATGACACATGACCTGCCACGACACAAGACATGACACATGACCTGCCACGACACAAGACACGACACATGACAAGACACGACACATGACATGACATATGACACAAAATAACACAACACAAGGCATGACACGACACGAGACACAACACACGACATGACACAACACATGACATGACACGACATAACATGAAACATGACACAACACGAAATGACACATGACACGACACGACACATGACATGACATGACACAACATGGCACAACACAACACGAAATGACACATGACACATGACATGACACGACACAACACATGACATGACAAGACATGACGCAACACACGACACATGATAATTACATACAATTCCCAACTCTATTAATGAATTAAGAGGATAACATGACATGACACAACACGACACATGACAATTACATACAATTAATGAATAAATACTATTAATGAATTAAGAGGATGACATGACATGACACAACACATGACAGGTACGTTTTTCCAGTTCGTATTCTGCCGAAGCGGCGACCGGATCGACATCGTCGTTGCGACGATCATATTCGTGCGACGAGAACGTAGAATAAACCCGCACCGGCGCCCGACTGAAACTGACACGAGAGGGCCGCTTATAGATGGCAGCACTAGCGACAGCGTCGGCACTATAGATGGCGCAATTGTCGTCGCTGTCTATGGCGGTTTCCATTTGGGGCAGCGGTGTTGTGTCGCTCCAAAAATGCCCGTCTTCCAGTACATGCACCCCGTCAATAACGCCCACCTACAACACACACACACACACACATTAAATTAACTTATTTATGAAATATAGCAATTGTGCAATATATGTGAATAATATACACAAAACATTGTATTTATATATAACATGAATACTATATTTACATATTAACATTGTAGACACACATACATACACACACACACTGAGACACACACACACACACACATTACATTAACGTATTTATGCAACATATGTGAAAACACAAGTATATACACAAAAACATTGTATTTATATAACATGAATACTATATTTACATAACATTGTAGACACACATACACACACACACACACACACACACACACACACTGAGACACACACACACACACACACACATTACATTAACGTATTTATGAAATATAGCAATTGTGCAACATATGTGAATAATATACACAAAACATTGTATTTATATATAACATGAATAATATATTTACATATTAACATTGTAGACACACATACACACACTGAGACA